>AWOL01S0084043.1:0-10663 GCA_000715115.1 Nicotiana otophora | reverse complement strand
CTTCATTGAAGGTTAAGTGGAGGGGTCAACCACTCGAGGAGGCGACTTGGGATACCGAGCGTGATATGCGTAGCAATTATCCTCATCTTATCATTACGTCATGTATGTCTATATAATCGTATGAGGACAGACGTTTGTTTTAAGAGAGGGAGGATGTAAGGACCCGACCGGTCGTTTTGAGTATTTTTGCCCCGATCCCCTATTTATTGCCACCTCTATGTTTATAATGGTTTTGTGACATGCTAGGGGTGTTTGGTTTTGGTTCAGGTGAGTTTTGAAGTGAAATGGGACACCTACTCCCTAAGTTTGAAGTTTAAGTTGAGGGAGTTGACCGTAGTTTGACTTTTGTGTAGACAACTCCGGAATGGAATTTTGATTATTCCTATAACTCCGAATGGCGATTTTGGACTTAAGAGTGTGTCCCGATAATGATTTGGATGTTTGTAGATCGTTTCGGCTTAAATTGGCGAAAGATAGAAAGTTGAAGATTTGGAAGGTTGAGAAGTTTTACTGGTAGGTGACTTTACTGATATCCGGGTCGGATTCTGATTCTGAAAATTAGAATAGGTGTATCATGTCATTTATGACTTGGGTCCAAAATTTAAGGTCAATCGGAGTTGTTTTAGTATGAATCGGTATTAGTTTTGGAAGTCGGATATTCATAGTTTCAATAGGCTTGAATTGGATTATGATTTGTAGAATCGATGTTCTTTGATGTGATTTTTGTCCTCGAGTAGGTCCGTTATACGTTTTGGAACTAGTATATATATTCGGACGGTGTCCCGAAGGCCCTGGGTGTGACTCGGATTAAATTCGGAATAATATTTGACTTGGCAGAATTGCTAAGGTCTCCTGTTCTGGTGTCACCACACCCGCGGAGGGTTTGGCCACAGGTGCATGAGGGTGCATCACAGAAGCGGAGAAGTCAAGCCCAGGCCTAGCTTTGCAGGTGCGGACACCTAGGCGTAAATGCGCATCCATAGGCGCGAGTGTTTTTCCGCAAAAGAGGAGTTGTGAGGACCTTGTGAAGGACCGCAGGTGTGGTCGAGGCTCCACAGAAGCGGGCTCGCATGTGCAAGCAATTGGTCTGCAAAAGCAGAACATCTTGGGATTAGTTAGAACTGCACTTGCGATTGATTTTTCCGCAGGTGCGGCATCGCAGGTGCAACAATGTGCCGGTAGAAGCGAAAATCGCTGGGTAGCAAATGGGGTGTTCAATATCTTCAAGACTTTTATAGACTTATATCATTTCATAACTACATATCCTCTTTTTAAATAGCAAGTTCTAAAATAGATATATATAGTATGTTGTACCCCAAAACACTAGTTAGGCAGAATATAGACTACTAATCCTTTAAATCTAGATTAAGTCTTGTGGAGCTACCTCTGGTAGATTTTAAGGATTGCCTAACACCTTCCCCTTAGAAGAACAATAACCCTTACAAAAGTCTCACCGGTTAGCATAATAATAAAGAAATGACCTTAGTAATTAAATAGGTACCCTAGTATGCCTTGAAATTGGTGGTGTCTCTATTTTATCATCAACAGGGAAACCACAAGTTGAATCTTGTTTTGACTCGTGAAAAATAGGGTGAAACAATGAAGGATATGATAATGCAAATAACAGTAAATAACTCAAATGGTTTCGTATTCAGCTCGATCACAAATATGGGAAACATAGACATGCTTTACAAGTATAACAAGTTAAGTCCAAATCTTTCACGGAATCACAAAAATATAAGTTTATCAAGAACTGTGATTCTCCCACACTTTCAACTATAGATGTGCCTTTTCATTTACAAGTTAGCATGAGGTAAATAAATCGCTATGCCTACATGTCAAAATACATTCCTAGTCATCAAATGTCCTATTACCGTCTATCATGAGGAAAATGCATCTGTATGCCTATATGTCAAATATACATGTCAAGTAATAATTTCACAAAGATATCATCAAATACACACACTCTTATAACACTCCAGATTCTTGGCTCAAATGCCCCACTTAATAACATACAATCACTGTCATGACCCATATCCCTCTTTGGACAATGATAGCGCCCAACATTGCCATTAGGCAAGCCAACAGTGAACCTGTAACGACCCGACCGATCGTTTTCTCTATTTGAGCCCCATTTCCCCTTTTGATGCTTCACACGTATGTATTTGTCGATTTATAACTTACGGGGATGGTTTTGTCTCGGGAAGGTTTTGAGTTGATTTGCCCCCTTTGGTTCTTAGTCTAGAATCTTAAGTTAGAAATATTGATCGTGATTTGACTTTTGTGAAATCCACCCCAGAGCGGTGTTTTGATGGTTCCAATATGTTAGTATATTTATTTTGTACTTAGGCGTGTGCCCTAAATTGAATTAAGAGGTTCATAGCCTTATTTTGCTTGATGTGTCAAATGCTGGCAATTTTAAGGTTTGGAAATTTATTAAGTTTTATTTTAGACTTTATACCAATCGGGTTTGGATTTTTGTTTTGGGACTTGGAATAGGTTTGTTTGATATGAATCAGATGCTTGGTTGTGATTCTAGTGATTCTTGCATTCATGGTGCAATTTCGTGCTCTTTGATGTCTGATTAGTGGTTCTGAATGTTATAGCGGTAATTTGATGGCGCGAGCTAGTTTGTACGATGTTTTTAGATTTGTATGAATATTTGGTGTAAGGCCTTGAGGGCTCAGGTGAGTTTCTGAGTGGGCTATCATAGTTTGCTTTTATGATCCCTATTGCACATCTGAGTGCCTTCTGTAGCTGAAGAAACCGGTACTTAGCTTTGTTTATCATATATTAGAACCCTAGACTCGGTAAGAGGCAATTTTTTGGAGGGATTTTCACTTATAACAATTGGGTAAGTGATCTTAATCTATTTAATGTAATGATGCGATCGGTCGATCTGAGTGTAAGATCCCTGATCCGCTATTTATTGTCCCCTCTACTTCATTTTATGCTCACATGACTTGCTGGGGTGCACAATGTCGGGTTCGAGAAAGTTTCAGAGTGGAATGGGACACATAGTCTATAAGTGTGAAGTTTCAGTTGTAAGAGGTTACCATAGTTTGATTTGTGTGAAAACGACTCCATAATAGAGTTTCATCGGTTTCGATATCTATGTATTGTGATTTTGGTCTCAGGAGCGCGTCCGGATATTGATTTGGCAGTTCGTAGGCCATTTCAGCGTTAGTTTGCGAAAGTTAGAAATTTGAGGATTTATGGAAAGTTTGTCCTAGAGTTGACATTTTGATATCGGGGTTGTATTCTGATTTTGGAAGTTGGAGTAGCTCCGTAATGTTAAATATGACCTGTGTGCAAAATTTGGGATCAATCAGACGTGATTTGATAGGTTTCGGCATCATTTGTAGAAGTTGGAATTTCTTAGTTTCAATAGGCTTGAATTGAGGTACGATTCATGTTTGCGATGTTGTTTGATGTGATTNCCCCCCCCTATAAAAGGAGTTTTCCATGCAGCGATCATTATTTGAAATATGAGCCGCTAAAAATATTTTTAGAGGTCTTTCAGATAGTTCGGTACCGGCTAGAGTTTCCGCTGCCGAACATTATTTTCTTCTGGACAGGACTAGTGTGAAAGTATGCCTACTACTCTTTTCTGATGATTCAAAATTCTCGTCGTCGGCTTCCTCGAGGTAGAGTTCGTTTTGTAATAGGAGCCATGGGAAAACCATAGAAAACACGACTTATTTGAATAACGNAAGTAACACCCTCCTACCTTTAGTTGCTTAGCGTTAGAGGATGCCCATGGATTTCTTGTGGAGTACCGCCATATTATCCATACCATGGGTATTTNCTTAAATAATACAATTCAAGCATCCCATTATATTACTATATCTTCTGCATGTTTTCCTTTTATTGCAGTAGGACCATGACCAACCTCCTCACTACTCTACCGAGGTTAGGCTTGGCACTTAATGGGTATCGTTGTACTGTAGTCATACTACACTTTTGCACATGATTTGTGTGTAGATCCAAGTACATCCTACAATCCCCAATATCAGTAGAGTGTGTGTTGTTGCTTGGAGACTTCAAGGTATATTTGACAGTGTTCGCAGACCTCTGAGTCCCCCTCTATCATTTTATGGTTTTCTTTTTATGNCGTTTGATATTTTAGGACTTGTTGGTGTATTCGAACGGGTTCCCGGGGGCCCAGGGTGTGATTCGGACTTTAATCCGGGGGTGGAATGTCTTAGTTTGAATAGGCTTGAATTGAGCTGTTGTTTGACACCTATGTGTTGTGTTGTTACCTGNAGTGTGTGTTGTTGCTTGGAGACTTCAAGGTATATTTGACAGTGTTCGCAGACCTCTGAGTCCCCCTCTATCATTTTATGGTTTTCTTTTTATGTTTCTTAGATATTGATGTATAGAGACATCTAGTACATTCCTTAGAGCTTGTGGCTTGTGAATATCGGGTTTTGGCACTGATTATTCTCTGAGTTGAATTTTTGCTTGTACATGCTGAGTGGCAGTTTTCAGGTATATATATCTTTTGAAGTTTAGTCATTATTCAGTTAATATTTTCAGTATTTCCGAAATTGTGAGGCTTACCTAGTGTTAGAGACTTGGTTCCATCATTATATCTTACGGAGGGGAAATTCGGGTCGTGACAAATTGGTATCAGAGCCCTAGGTTTATAGGTGTTATGAGTCACAAGCAGCTTTAGTAGAGTCTTGCGGATCAGTACAGAGACGTCTGTACTTATCTTCGGGAGGCTATGAAACTGTTAGGAAAATTTCACTTCATTGATTCCTTGTCGTGCGAAATTGTTGACTTCAGGATTCTAAACTTCTATATTTCTATTCTCTCACAGATGGTGAGGATACGTACATCCAGATCAGATGACCAAACACCCGTGCCCCTGCTAGAGCCGCGAGAGATCGGGGCCGGGGTAGAGGCCAAGGACGTCCACGTGGTGTAGANGCTTGTACATGCTGAGCGGCAGTTTTCAGGTATATATATCTTGTGAATTTTTGCTTGTACATGCTGAGCGACAGTTTTGGCACTAATTATTCACTTCATTGATTCCTTGTCGTGCGAAATTGTTGACTTCAGGATTCTAAACTTCTATATTTCTATTCTCTCATAGATGGTGAGGATACGTACATCCGGATCAGATGACCAAACACCCGTGCCCCTGCTAGAGCCGCGAGAGGTCGGGGCCGGGGTAGAGGCTAAGGACGTCCACATGGTGTATCCAGAGGACCCGTATGAGCTGCTAGAGAGGAGACACCAGTAGCACTAGTTGGAGAGTAGGCACCTAAGATGCTTGTTACTGCACCAGCTCTTTAGGATACCCTTGCCTAGTTTATAAGCATGTTCGGCACTTTAGCTCGGGCAGGTTTGATCCCACTCACTCCTACCACATCTCAAGCCGAGGGAGGCGCAAAGACTCCCGCCCCATACCCAGAGCAGTGGGTTTAGGTCGACCAAGTTCCAGAGGTCATACTAGTGCAGTTGGTAGCCCCAGTTCTGCACAAGTTTTGGGCAGCAGTGTTAGAGGGGGAGCAACTCAGGCTCGGGAGGTACAAGAAGTAACACCCTCCTACCTTTAGTTGCTTAGCGTTAGAGGATGCCCATGGATTTCTTGTGGAGTACCGCCATATTATCCATACCATGGGTATTTCATAGACTAGTTGGGTTGCTTTCATAGCGTTCCAGCTTAGGGGAGCGGCCTATCAGTGGTGGCGAGTTTATGAATTGGGTAGTATGGCCGAGGCAACTTCACTCACCTGGACTCAGTTCTCGGATATGTTCTTAAGGGAGTATGTTCCCTAGAGTCTCAAAGATGCATGTCGTGCAGAGTTTAAGTAGTTGCGCCAGGGTTCTATGACCATTTCTGAGTATGTGGTTCTGTTCGGTGATTTCTCTAGGCATGCACCAGCCTTGGTTGCTACTGTTCAAGTGCGGGTTTTCAGTTTATCGAAGGTCTCAACCTCAGTATCAGATTTAACATGGCTTGAGATTTGGAGATGGACATTGCAGACCAGCAGGTAGTGGGGATTGCGAGGAGATTGGAGAGTATGCTTACTATGGAGAGAGAGGAGTGGGAGGCCAAGAGGTCTCGAGAGTCTGATNATTTAACATGGCTTGAGAGTTGGAGATGGACATTGCAGACCAGCAGGTAGTGGGGATTGCGAGGAGATTGGAGAGTATGCTTACTCTGGAGAGAGAGGAGCGAGAGGCCAAGAGGTCTCGAGAGTCTGATACTTATAGTGGTACTCGTGCCCCAGCTCTAGCTCGTCATGGTAGGGGCTATGTGAGTTGCCCTATTCATTCAGCACTTCCAGGCGCCAGTGGTATTTCGACCTCTCATAGGCCCCAGGCTCCTTATTATGTACCACCAGCATCTAGCGCACCCCCTACACAGTGTGCTTTCAGTGGTCAATCTAGCTGAACAGGCCCGAGCCAGTCACAACAACCATGTCCTCTGAGAGCTTGTTTTAGGTGTGGTGACACTCGTCATACGGTGAGGGAGTGCCCCAGACATAGGAAGGGTGTGCCTCCACAAGCTACTTAGGCACCACGTGCTCCACCGGGTTCTCAAGCTATGGGTATAACACCAACTACCACTCCATCTACTCAGCCAGCTCAAGGTGGAGGTCGGGCAGGTAGAGGTCGCCCTAGAAGGGGAGGCGAGGACATATATTATGCTCTTCCTGCTCGTATAGAGGTAGTTTCATTCGACATTGTCATTACAGGTATTATTCCGCTCTATCATAGAGATGCATCAGTCTTATTTGATCCAGGCTCCACTTATTCCTATGTGTCATATTATTTTGCTCCATAATTGGGTGTATCTCGTGATCCTTTGAGTTCTCCTGTCTATGTGTCTACAACTATAGGAGATTCAACTGTTGTTGACCGTGTGTATCAGTCGTGTTTGTTTGTTCTTTGTGGTTTTGAAACAGGAGCTAATTTATTAGTGCTCAGTATGGTAGACTTTGATATTACTTTGGGCATGGACTGGTTGTCGCCCCACTATACTCTTCTTGATTGTTACGCCAAATCCGTGACGCTGGCTATTCCAGGACTGCCACGGTTAGAGTGGAGAGGTGCCTTAGATTATACCCCTAGTAGAGTTATTTCATTTCTAAAGGCTCAACAAATGGGTGTGACGCGCGTTTAACTTATGTGCGAGATGTCAGTATTGATACCCCCACCGTTCAGTCAGTTACGGTAGTGAGGGATTAACCAGATGTGGTTCTAACGTATCTTCCAGGCATGCCGCCCGATAGGGATATCGAATTTGATATCGTGTTATTACCGGGCACTCAGCCCATCCCTATTCCTCCATATTGTATGGCCCCACAAGAGTTGAAACTGTTAAAGGAGCAATTAAAGAAGTTGCTTGATAAGGGCTTCATTCGGCCTAGTGTGTCGCCTTGTGGTGCTTCAGTCCTGTTTGTGAAGAAAAACCATGGTTTTGTGCGTATGTGCATTGGTTAACGCGAGTTGAACAAAGTTACAGTCAAGAACATGTATACATTACCTCGTATGGATGACCTATTTGATCAGTTATAGCGTGCCAGGGGGTTTTCCAAGATCGATTAGCGTTCAGGCTATAATCAGTTGAAATTTCGGGAGCCAGATATGCCGAAGATTGTTCTTAGGACTCAATATGGTTGCTACGAGTTTCTTGTGATGTCATTTGGGCTAGCCAATGCCCCAGCAACATTCATGCACTTGATGCACAGTGTATTCCTTCCCTATCTTGACTCATTCGTCATTGTGTTTATTGACGACATTCTGGTGTACTTCCGGAGTCGGGAGGATCATGAGCAGCACCTGAGGACTGTGCTCCAGACCTTGAGAGAAAAGAAGTTGTGTGCAAAGCTTTCAAACTGTGAGTTCTGGATAGATTCAGTGGCATATTTGGGTCATTTAGTGTCGAGTGAAGGGATCAAGGTAGATCGCGAAGAAAGTTAAAGTAGTACAGAGTTGGCCCAGGTCATCCTCCGCTATGGAGATTCGGAGTTTTCTTGGTGTCGTAGGGTATTATCGCCGATTTGTAGTGGGTTTGTCACGCCCCAAACTCGGGGAGCGCGACCGACGCTCAATCGAGTAATTCCGGCCAAGCAACCCTGTTAGATTTCCTTTTTCCCAAAACTCATCCATGAATAAAGATAATACAAATTTTCATTACTAAGACAATAAGGTGATCATGTCTGCATTACCAATTTCTTACCATAAGTTACTTTATTTTAAAGTCTCAATTTCACACGCATTTTTCATAGTCTGAAGTGAGAATAGTAATTAAAACACAACATAACGAGTTTGACTTCCATAGCACCAATAAACAACCCACACTATGTCTACGGAGCCTCTATAGGTAAAGAAGAGTACTATGATAATGCCGACAACAAGCCCCCGGCTATAGCTCAAACAGAATATACAAGGAATAAAAGATACATGACCACAGAATGAAGCGGGGGGTCACCATGTCAACTGGGACGAGGGTGTACCACTATCACTGATCAATGTCTCCTGCTGCGGAACCACCTGCATCCATTAAAGGTGCAGCGCCCCCGACAAAAGGGACGTTAGTACCGTCGAAAAGCACTAGTATGTATACCTAAACACCCTCTCATAGAATGAACAATATTACAACGAGGAACAATCATAAAATCAATGGAAGCCTTGAAAAATACCAAAACATCAAGTTAAGAATCACATAAGGGTTCACGTAAACTTCCATATTTTTTCAGGTTGGAGATTCTAAGTATCGATATACCATCGTTCACAATACCGTTATTCACAATAGCAATATTTACAATACTAATAGTAACAATACCAATACCACCGTAATCTTACGAGTCCGATCATGACCCGATCAGCTAGGCTATCTCATTAGAGACATCAACCATTATAACTCTCAATATCAATAACACCGTACCTTAGACACGGAGTCCGATCAAGATCCGATCGGCTAGGCTATCTCATTAGGGACGTCGACTATAATCACAATTTCAATTATACTTTCCAGCACAATCGGTGACATGGTGTCTGCTCATGACCCAATCGGCTAGGTTGTCTTATTATAGACATCAACCTTTTTATGTAAATCATCTCATTTCATAATTCTTTCACATCTTTACACTCCATTGGCTCTAGTGGACACAATTATAAATAATACTTGGCACGTTGGTCATATTTAGTATTTCATGCTCAACTTTTCAATTTCAAACACCATCATCATCATTAACAACAAATACATTTCAATTCAAGGTTTGTAGAACACATATGACCAATTAAGAGTCTTTGGAACATAGAGATATTTCCCAAAATTTGGCATAATAGCCTTTGTTTGAACTTGACTTGAAGTCGAAACATTATTAATGCACAACATATATTTTGAGCAGACCCTCAATTGATAATATAACATGAATAAAGCATTTGGGATACTTATTGAACATATATCTTTCAACACAAACTTACTCGGAATTTCAAATTTATAATGAGCCACTTGGGTCTCACATAAATCACATGAATATCATGAGATTCTATTCTAAGAGAATAGTTTAGCCAACATACCTCACTTGAGCTACCTTACACTCTAAAATGTTACAGAAATCTTAGCAACTTAAATCTATTTCAGAAATATAACTAGTTGAATCAAAATTATGTAGATGATCATGCTTCTAGCTCATGTGAGCATTTTATCAAACACTAGGTGTGCATTAAGGTTTCCAGATGTGTTTCTAATGGATATTCCAGGCATGCCGCCCGACAGAGATATCATCTTTGGTATTTATTTGTTACCATCCACTCAGCCCATATCTGTTCCTCCATATCATATGGCCCCACTAGAGTTGAAACTATTAAAAGAGCAGTTAAAGAAGTTTCTTTATAAGGGCTTCATTCGGCCCAGTGTGTCGCCTTGTGGTGCTCAAGTCCTGTTTGTGAAGAAAAAGCATGGTTTTGTGTGCATGTGCATTGGTTAACGCGAGTTGAACAAAGAACAGTGAAGAACATGTATACATTGCCTCGTATTAATGACCTATTTGATTAGTTACAAGGTGCCGGGGGTTTTCCAAGATCGATTTGCATTCAGGCTATCATCAGTTGAAGATTCAGGAGCTAGATATGCCGAATACTGCTTTTAGGACTCAATATGGTTACTACGAGTTTCTTGTGATGTCATTTGGGCTAATCAATGCCCCAGCAATATTCATGCACTTGATGCACAGTGTATTCCTGCCCTATCTTGACTCATTCGTCATTGTGTTTATTGACAACATTCTGGTGTACTCCTGGAGTCGGGAGGATAATGAGCAGCACCTAAGGACTATGCTCCAAACCTTGAGAGAAAAGAAGTTGTATGCAAAGCTTTCGAAGTGTGAGTTCTGGTTAGATTCAGTGGCATTTGTGGGTCAGTTAGTGTCGAGTGAAGGGATCAAGGTGGATCCCCTAGAAGGTTGAAGCAGCACAGAGTTGGCCCGGGTCGTCCTCAGCTATGGAGATCCGGAGTTTTCTTGGTGTCGTTGGGTATTACCCCCGATTTGTAGAGGGTTTGTCACGGCCCAAACTCGGGGAGTGCGACCGGTGCTCAATCGAGTAAATCCGGCCGACAAGCCTGTTAGATTTTGTTTTTCCCAAAACTCATCCATGAATAAAGATAATACATATTTTCGTTAATTAGACATAAGGT
>AWOL01S0084042.1:4822-17432 GCA_000715115.1 Nicotiana otophora | reverse complement strand
CGATAAGGAATAATATTGTAACTTATGAGACTAGAATAGTGTGAATAAATTCATGAATATGAACTTCTCTTTTTGTCTCATTACTAACACATGTAGCTACGAGATCATGCCAAAATGAAGGAAGGGCTTAGCCTTAACATACCTTATCACAATCTTTCCAATCACCAAGTTGAACTCGCCTCTTCTCACCTTAATCTACAACAATGATAATAATACTATCATTAAGTTACAAAAGGTATAACTATCGCACAACGAACGACATGCTTATTTTGTATTAAAACGGACAGCATCTCCCCTATAATCCTTACTTCCTCCAAATGCAAGATAACACCAACAACACCAAAAACAACATTAACAACATATATATTATTTTCCAACCTTATGTATACCATAAAATACTACAAAACAGTCCAACACACCCCAATCTCTTCATACACAAAATGACCACCGTAGTAGTGTCAACAACCCGAAATTATTACAACGAACGACCAACCCAACATCCCGTATTTATGTGGTTTTTATCCACACCCTTCCTCCTCCAAAAATCCACAAAACAATAGTAAATCATGCAGCCCAACAACAACACCAAACAGTCCACAAAACAGCCCGCTACAAGTGAATAACTCGAACTCACGGCTTCCGATAACCGTCCCGTGAGTTCTTACAAATATAGAACGACTTACTAAGCATTTAAAGCATAAACAAATGGATGAAAGAGAGAAGTAAACTTACCTTATTTGTTGGATAACTCAGCTCCTATCTTGGTTCTTCAAACTCTAAGTTCTTATCTCCAATTAGAACTTGAAAGGGAGAGAAAAACAATTGGGGTTTGTGGGAAATATTTGGGAGGATTTTTGCAGAGATTAAGTCTAGTTATTTTGCCCTATTATCAACCTAATATATGAAGGGAATAGGCATTTAAAAAGGCCCTTTGAACGACCCGAACTGGTCCAGTTTTGGATTCTCGTTTAAGCAAGTAGGTGATAGTCTGCGCAGTCTCGCAAAAGTTCCCATATCTCTCTACTCAGATATCGTATTGACAAACGGTTTAATACATTGGAAAATAGACTCATAGATATTTAATTTGATGGGTGGAACACCCCATAAATCTAGGTATATTTGGAGAAAATCAAAGTTACATTTGACCCAAAGTTGCAGTAAAACTTATGAACGTAACTTGTGATGACTTTCAGCTACTTTTGCTCTACCACCCGCTTGACTTCAAAACATAACACATGACTATCGTACTATTAACATAACTCATAGCATAACCTACTTATCATGTTAAACACTCTGGTCTCACCCCAAAAGTACATGCTATAGCATTTCTAACTTTTCGACTTTCGACGAAACATTATTTTCTTCAATTCCTTTAGCTTCTGAACCTTCCAGCCCTCTTTGTACTTGTTGTTCATGATCTTCAATATTTGTAACTTCCAAAATAACATGATTAACTTGCTTTATATATTTTCAAAGATGATTTCATTTTTGGTCCTACATTAGTATGCTCACGACGCAGTTTACGTACGAAAATATAGGGTGTAATAGTTGCAAATCACCTCCTTCAGACGCTCAAAGCTGGCATTTGCTGAAACTGTCACCCCATCAATCTTGTCATGTACTTCCTTGAAGACTTTGACTATGTTTTCTGTACGTTTGAGAATTTTGACCCTTATCTTTAAAACATCGAACCCAGCCTCTTTGGAGATGGCATGGATGTCCCCAATAGTTGATTGAGTTACAGCAAAAAGGTACTTGATTATGGTCAGCTTGTTGACAATAACAGTCAATTATTCTATAAGATCAGGATCACTTACATTATGATGAGAACCAAAGCTTTGATCTTTGAATCAGGATGAACATTCTTGACTTCACCCTCATGTTTCTTAACCCAGGAACCCTTAATACACACATACCTCATACTGGCAAAGGCTTTAGAGTTGTAGGATTTTGAGACAGAGACAAAGGGGTATTCTGAGATAGAGATGTTGGGGCTTCCAAGAGATGGGTGATAATTACCATAACGTAGGGTAGACTAGTGGGGTAATCAGCACTTTCAATCATAAAATTTATGACCCACAAGGATAGTTTAACCTTAAGCTTGGTCACTAGACAGTAGACAAGAAAGGTGTCTCATTGAGAAAATGGGGAGAATGAACCAGTGCGAGGAAGAAGGGTAGTTGCAATAATGTGGGCCAGAACTCGGGTTTTGAAACTAACATCACTGGGACCTACAAACTTGTTGCCTGCACACGGTGGAGAAATCCGTGAAGAACAAAATAAAAGAAATAAAATAAAAATAAATTCCTGAATTAGCACTACAAACTAGTTCAAATACTATTGATTGCCAATCCCGCCAACGACACCAAAATTTGACCAGCGCAAAACACACACTAAAACTGTGCTCGCTAGTCAAAGATAGTATAGTATAATATCGTGTCCACATGGATTGGATTTAAATAGTATTTTCGTAGTTTATAGCTAGAGTGCTATCTAGGAGAATCAACAGTGGAGATTTATGTGGTTAATACTAAATTTAATTAAGAATCTAGAGCTAATTGACTAATGACAATCGAAGCAAGGACTAAGCAAAGGAAGATATCAATGGGAGAAAAGGGGGTGCAAGATAGTTTTCTGGGATTTAACTCTAGATAATTCACTTCTAATGTTCAAGTGAGTCTCTCGAATTCACTTAATTATCAGTTCAAACGTGCAGCAAAAAATCCTCTCTCGATTAAGTCTTAATCTCACGAGATGAACCAATTTAAGCACTGTGAAGATATACAAGAATGGGGAGTGAATCGGTCTTTAGGAAAACCTCTTTCGATTATTCTCCTAACAAGATTTAATCAATGATTCAACCAGCCTCTTTCGATTACTTAGAAGAATCTATGAGCTCAACTAACAATATAATGCAAAGATATCACAAGTTATGTCTCTTTCGATTACAAGAACACATTAATATAGATACAACAATTAAATATTCCAAAAACGATTCAAATACATAAAAATAGAGTTATGATCCACAAATAATCATCAATACATCAAATCCATCAAAACCCAAAAGGATCTACTCTATAGATATGGAGAAGTTCTTCACAAATATAACTAAAGTATAGAAAAACATAAATTCAATCCAAAATCAAATCATGAGTAAGGAAGCAATGATGAAATCCTTGTGCTTGTATTCTTAGAACTCCTCATTAGCCTCTTTGGCCTCCTTTGATCAAAAATCTATCAAAACGTCCATCTAAAATGGTGTTTTGGTGTATTTAAGTCGCCCCCAAAACAAACCCCAGACATAATTACCCTTGTTTAGCGGAAATGGGGAGTCACTCTAATATTTTTGGGCTATTATTCCGCATGCCACGCCGCACCATGCGGCGCACTTGTGGCAATTTCCATAATTCTTCACAAAACATTTTCTGGGAACTTTTTGCACTAGCGCATCGCACAGTGCGTCGCATTAGTGCAAAATTCTCAGAGTACGGATTTTGCTTCGATTTTAACATCCAGAGTTGGTCCTCGACCCCAAACACGATTCCGGCTTAATCCCTTGGGCTTTTACTCAGACTTCAAAGCTCCAAATAACTCGAATTAGCTCCATAATATCTACATTACTCGAAATCACTCATACAAGGCATAAAACACATAATAAGTGCAAAATACTAGCGATTAAAGCTCAAACTCAATTAAAGTGCATTAAATTAGAGTGAATAAGCGACTAAAATATGTAATTATAGCCTACCATCAACACCCCATACTTAAACCATTGCTCGTCCTTGAGCAATCAAATTAAACTTTATATGGACACGGTCTTTTAAAACAACTCTCATAACTCATCAAACCAAGAATAATTAAAATAGATTAAGCACAACACTGTAACATCCTCGCCTCAAGAGTTGACTCAACAACACCACACATTTTTCACAACCTGCTTGCTTACTCTAACATAGAGGTCAATGACATTACCTTTCCTTTATGAATCAAGCGCCCTCACACAATAATAGAGAGTAGTTCCACACACAATAAAGTTGAAGAACAGTTAGGAACTCAAGATAGGAAGATTTCGCTCACTCTCAGAAACAACATTCATGTGCCACAAAAGCTGTACCATAAGCTTGCCCGTAGTGTACTACTCTACTAATTGAGATCATTAAGTCAAGGATCAAGTAGGACTTTATTTGGTTGTAATGTAGGCTACGGGACGGATATGATACATTTGGATATATTGACTACACCTCTCTAAGCACTTTAATATATACAATTAACCGTTCAAAATCCCACACTTTTGTCAAACCATAACTCCACCCTTACATCAATATATGTCAACTCCACACTTCTTTAAGCATAAATAAATTAAGAATTACCACAAAATTTCAAGTGGCTCTTACTTTTTCAAAACAATACATATTTCTCCTTAATTCAATAGCTCCACTCAAAAGCCAAACCAATACCCCACACTTTAACTTTTACAAAGTTCATAAAACTTTCAAGTGCCCGTGAGAGGTTAGAAGGTTTATACAGATGGTCAATTCAAACAATTGGGTAAGGCTTGTAATGTGGTTGCCAAAGAAACAGAATTACAGGATCAAAGGGGTCAACTAGGATACATAACAATTAGGTAGTTAACAATATATAACTAGCTCAACAAAGAAATGCCTATATCACTTCCAAGACTGAATAAAACTATTATTTCGCTTTGCAAACACACAGGGCAAGTTATAGACATCTAATGCACTACACAGAGTACCTAAAACCTCACACACATGGTACATAACTCACTCAGGAACGTACTCATCAAGACACTCTAGTCAAAGCAGTTAAGCAAATTTAAGATCATACAACTTAAGGTACTTATACACGAGTCAAAACCTGAGCCTAAGCATCACAACTAAAGCACTTATTATTCTCTAGGCATAATAAAGTCAAGAGATATTACTTTCATTTAAAATCACAGCACAAGATTTTCTACACCTAGAAAAAGAAAACTAACTACACCCGGTTCAAACAAAACCCTTGAAACAAATCGTGACATAAAGAAAAACCAAGGGAGAATTTAGACGCTACCTAAAAAAATCTTTTTTCCTTTTTCTTTCGACTTAATCCCTCAAGAAACCTGTCGAATGACATCCATCGTCGGGAAGAATCAAAAATTTTAAAATTTTCTACCAAATGAATTACAAAAACACACATAATCAAATGAATTACAAAAAACACACATAGACATTTACACGTTCTATACATATATACATCTCCACCCCACACTTTAAATTGTGTCATGTCCCTATGACACACAAATAAAAAGCAAAAGGTAAGGAAAACTTCCCTGAACAACTAGTCGGGGTTTGAGTCGAAGTTGGGCTCCGTCCCTCGCGCCCAAACTAGTTCACTCATCCATGCAGATAGCTTCTTCTCAGCCTTCTTGGGGTACACCCCACACTTATCTTGCTCACTCGCTGCAGCCTTCTCTTTCATGCCTTTCACTATCCTCACAACACCAGAAGCTAGCTTTTCCCTTTTCACTCTTGTTTCTACATTCATCTTAAAAGTCACAGTCTCCTCACCCACTCTAAACATGAGTTTTCTCTCATGTATATCTAATATTTCTCTCCCCGTTTCTAGGAATGGTCTTCCTAGGTTAAGGGGGCCCTCCTTGTTCTCCTCCATCTTTACCACTATAAAATCTATAGGAAATACAAACTTATCTACCCGAACAAAGACATCTTCAACTATTCCCTCGGGTATTAGAGTCGTTTGGTCTGCCAGCTGCAAAGATATTGGTGCAGACCTTATCTCTCCAGTATCCTTCTCCAGTTTTCTGTAAATAGATAGAGGCATTAGATTAATTGAGGTACTAGAATCACATAGAGATTTATCAAAATTAGTAATGCCTAAAGAGCAAGGTATGGTAAAAATCTCTGGATCACCACACTTTTGTGGGAGTTTGTTTTTCAATATTTCATTGCAATGCTCTGTGAGCTTGACCGCTAAGGTCTCCTCTAATTTTCTCTTCTTTGTCAGGATTTCCTTCAAGAACTTGGCATAAGCCGACATTTGTGAGAGCACTTCTGTGAATGGTAGGTTTATATGAACTTGTTTTAGCATATCTAGAAATCTTTCGAAATGTTTGTCCAGCTTTTCTCTACTTAGCTTTTGGGAAAAAGGTAGCGCATGCATATTCTTGCTCGCCTCAGGTTCTTCCCTTCTCGATTTTCCTTCTTTCTTCTTTTCGACACCATTCTTCAGCTTTTTCTCACTTTCTTTTTCATGTCTCATTTGTTTTTTGGATTGGGGTGAGATTTTTCACTTCTTTCTCACTTCTCAAAGTTACAGCATATACTGTCTCTTTGGGATTTCTTTCTATGTCAGTCGGGAGTGTTCCTGGGGCTCTCTCGGATATTAGAGTAGCTAGGTGCCCAACCTTTTTTTTCTAGTCTTCGAAAAGAGGTACCTAATTCTTTGATAGTTGCATCATAGGCATCAAGCCTCTCATATGTTTTGATAATGAAGGTCTTAAAAAGCTCTTCCATGTTGGATAGATTCGACTGTGGAGATTGATACTGCTGCCTCTGCTTATTTTGAAAACCTGAAGCTCCGTGTTCCTGGTATCTGGGTTATTTTGTTGCCATGCATTTGCAGTACCCCCAGGTGAACTTCATTGCATTATAGTTTCTTACAACATTCACTTCCTTAGTTGAGGCTTGACACTAATGAGTAGGGTGTCCTCTTCCATATGTATCACCAACTGCGTTGTGTACAATTTGCATCGAAACTACATTTAGCTTTCGTATTTCTTTAGCCATAGCATCAAGCTGTACTTGCACAGATGTAGTAGCATCAACTTGGTGAACACCGGTTGATTTTATTTTTTCCACACTCTCAGAGGGCCAGTGATTAGCATCTTCAGATAACTCATCAAGAATTGTAACTCTCTCCTCTGGAGTCTTCTTCATAAAAGGGCCTACAACTGCATTCCTTAATGTTCTACGCGAGGTCGGTGTTAATCCATCCCAAAAATTTTGGAGTTGCATCCATAGTTGTCGCACCTTCTAAATATCTCCTTAAACCTCTGGCATGTTTCAAAAACAGTTTCATTCTCTTTCTGGCAGAAGTAATGGATTTCTCTTCAAAACTTGCTCGTCTTAGCTGAGCAGAAATATTTATCAAGAAGTTTTCTGGTCATTTCCTCCCATGTTCTAATTGATCCATTTGGCAAGCTGCGAAGCCACTACTTCGCATCATCTTTAAGTAAGAAGAGAAATGTCTTTAAAAGAACTACATCTTGTTATACCCCATTGTATTAAAAGGTGTTCATAATCTCCTCAAAATCCATCAAATGTGTGTTTGGATCTTCGTTCATCTTCCCTCTAAAAATGCAGTTGTTTTGAATGGTTTGAAGCAAACCTTGCTTCAACTCAACATTATTGGCTGCAATTGGAGGTGATCTAACACTTGACAATCCTTGATTGTAGACTGGTCTGGCATAGTCATCTAATGCTCTACCAGGCCTTGGCAGCGCATTCTCGAACTTGTCTTCAATCAAGGATCGATTTAGATTGAATCTTCGACCCCTATTGTCTTCAACAGTTTCCTCAACAGCTCTATGGGCTGCCTCAGCAGCTATCCTTACAGCTGCCTCTACCTCATTGTCATTGTTATAAGATATGTATTCTTGGGTTGAAGGTTTTCCCAAGAACCTTACGGTGAACTATTTCTCTTTCCTCAATTTCCGCAGGTGTGTTTCCAATTCTGGTTTGTAGGGTATTACTTCTTTACAAGAAAATCGTGCCATACAATCCAGACTTAACTTGTTGCATACACACGGAGGAGAAACCCGTGAAGAACAAAATAAAAGAAAAAAAATTAAAAATAAATTCCTGAATTGGCACTACAAACTAGTTCAAACACTATTGATTGCCAATTCCCGGAAACAGCGCCAAAATTTGACGAGCGCAAAACACACACTTAAATTGTGCTCGCTACTCAAAGATAGTATAGTATAATATCGTATCCACAGGGATTGGATTTAAATAATATTTTCGTAGTTTGTAGCTAGAGTACTATCCAGTAGGATCAATAGTTGAGATTTATGTGGTTAATACTAAAATTAATTAAGAATCTAGAGCTAATTGACTAATGACAATCGAAGCAAGGACTAAGCAAAGGAAGATATCATTGGGAGAAAATGGGGTTTAGATAGGATAGGTGCAAGATAATTGTCTGGGATTTAACTCTAGATAATTCACATCTAATGTTCAAGTGAGCCTCTCGAATTCACTAAATTATCAGATCTAAGTGCAGCAAAAACTCCTCTCTCGATTAGGTCTTAACCTCACGAGATGAACCAATTTAAGCACTATGAAGATATGCAAGAATGCGTAGTGGATTGGTCTTTAGAAAAACCTCTTTCGATTATTCTCCTAACTAGATTTAATCAATGATTCAACCAGCCTCTTTCGATTACTTAGAAGAATCTATGAACTCAACCAATAATATAATGCAAAGATATCACAAGTTATGTCTCTTTCGATTACAAGAACAAGTGAATATAGATGCAGCAATTAAATCTTACAAAAATGATTCAAATACATAAAAATAGAGTTATAATAGATAAATAATCATCAATACACCAAATCCATCAAAACCCAAAAGGATCTACTACATAGACATGGAGAAGTTCTTTACAAATGTAACTAAAGTATAGGAAAATATAAATTTAATCCAAACCCGGATCTTGAGTGAGAAAGGAATGATGAAATCCTTGTGATTTTGTTCTTACAACTCCTCCTTAACCTCCTTGGCCTCCTTGGATCTAAAATCTATCAAAACATCCATCTAAAATGGTGTTTTGGTGTATTTAAGCCGCCCCCAGAACAAATCCCGGACGAAACTACTCTTTTTTAGCAAAAATGGAAAGTTACTCTAACATTTTTGGGATGACGCGCCGCACCATGCGCGCCGCTTGTGGTAATTTCCAAAACACTTCACAAAACAATTTCTGGGCACTTTTTGCACTAGCGCGTCGCACAGTGTGTCGTATTAGTGCAAATTTCTCAGAGTACGGATTTTGCTTCGATTTTGACATCTAGACTTGGTTCTCGACCCCCGAACACGATCCCGGCTTAATCCCTTAGGCTTTTACTCAGACTTCAAAGCTCCAAATCACTCGCATTAGCTCCATAATATCTACATCACTCGGAAACACTCCTACAAGGCATAAAACACACAATAAGTGCAAAATACTAGCGATTAAAGCTCAAACTCAATTAAAATGCAGTAAATTCGATTGAAATAAGCGACTAAAATATGTAATTATAGCCTACCATCAGGACACTCAGCTAAAATGTTTTTTCTTGATCAAAAGAAATTTCAAAATCTTTAAGCCATGTATTTTTTAAAAGCATTAGAAAACTAGAGCACTTACACTGAAAAATTAAGTCAAACATGGCACAATCAAGGACAATGCATTTTTCTAGAACTAGAAATTCTAACTTATCAGGCTTGCTAGAATGAAGATTGGCATAGAACATCCTCGCTAAAGATTCATAAACTTTGGGAAGGGATAAAGAGAGAAATTTTGACCATCCTTGAAAAACAAATAGATCTTTTACCTTACAATTGAGGGCCTCCTTGTCATCAAGATTGATTACTCTGCCATGAGCAATGGGCTTGTCTTTGAAAGCAACAAAGACATCTCTATTTGGGGTATCCCAGAAATTGAGGCCGGATTCTAGAGAACTCGAGAGGTCTACTTTGAATTTCTTAGGAGTAAAAGATTCAATGGGGTCTTCCATATGCCTTTTGCCAAGAGCGTTTTCTCCTATTCGGTGAGAGTGGTCAGACCCTAGGTCTACTTGTTCTGGAGGCTGAGAAGAGGGTTTTCCTTTAGAACGATTACTCTTTCTTGAGGCGGCAAAGGGATTCTTGGAGTATTTATCTATTGAAGGAATTTTGGAGTAGGGTTTCTGAGCGATAAGAACAATGAAGAGAAGAGAAGATGGTTTAGAGAGTTAAAAAGAAAAGGTTTGACGGTTGAGTACAAGAAAGGAAAGAGTGTCAGTGAAAGGACATGATGATTGCTTTTTCTTTCTTGAAAGATGTGACTGATGGGAAAAGAGAGGAAAATCATAGGCGCTTAATTAATGCTTACTTACAAAAAAAAAGAAAACTAAAAATATTTGACACACAAGAATTAAAATTAACACATAGGTCCTAATTTTTATGATCAAGTGAAATAATGCCAAGTAGTTCTCTTAAGGAGCATATCTATCTTCAAGTAAAGGCTTAATGAAAATGTCTGCTAGTTGATCAGTTGTACCAACAAATGATAACTCTATATCTCCCTTAAAGACATGATCTTTAATGAAATGATGTTTAATATCTTTATGCTTAGTCCTAGAATGATGCACATAATTATTTGAGAGGCATATAGCACTAGAATTATCACAAAATATTTGAATAGGTTTAAAAGATAATTCATAGTCACCCAGTTGATGAGACATCTATAGTAACTGTGCACAACACTGTCCAATGCAATATACTCTACCTCAGTTGTGGATAATGCAACTGGGCCTTGTTTCTTACTGTTCCATGATATTAATGCCTTTTCTAGTAATTGACATGCTCCGCTGGTGCTTTTTCTGTCTTCTTTATCACCTGCAAAATCAACATCTGAAAAATCTTTAAGTTTAAAATTGTTAGATCGTGGGTACCATAATCCATATGAAACAGTTCCGATGAGATAACGAATTATTCTCTTTACTGAAATCATATGAGATTCCTTAGGAGCTGGCTGAAATCTGATATATTTACACATACTGAACATAATATTTGGTCGGCTAGTAGTTAAGTAAAGTAAAGATCCAATCATTCCACGTTATTTAGTTTCATCAACTAGATTTCCCTTTTCGTCTTTGTCGTGACTTGTTGATGGGCTCATTGGTGTACCAATTGCTTTAGCACTACTCATGCCAAACTTTTGAATCAATTCTTTTGTATATATGGTCTGACATATGAAAGTTCCTTCCTCAGATTGTTGAATTTGAAGTCCAAGAAAAAATGTAATCTCTCCCATCATGCTCATTTCAAACTCACTTTGCATGGGATTAGCAAATTTCTTGCACAAAAAAGGGCTAGCACTTCCAAAAATAATATCGTCAACATAGACTTGGATAATAAGATTACCTCGTGATGATCTTTTGATAAATAATGTAGTGTCTACTTTACCTCTTGTCAAACCAAGATCAAGTAGAAATGAGCTAAGCCTTTCGTACCAGGCTCGAGGAGCTTGTTTGAGTCCATACAGAGCTTTAGTCAACTTATATACATGGTAGGGAAATTTTGAGTCTTCAAAACCAGGAGATTGTTTTACATACTCCTCCTCATCAATAAATCCATTTAAAAAGGTGCTTTTGACATCCATCTGAAAAAGTCTAAATCCTTTAAAAGATGTATATGCAAGAAGAATGTGTATAGACTCTAGTCGAGCTACTGGAGCAAAAGTTTCATCGTAGTCGACTCCTTCCTGTTGTGAGTAGCCTTGGGCTGCTAATCTGGCTTTGTTTCACACAACTTTGCATCTTCATTCAGCTTGTTTCTGAAAACCCATTTGGTTCCAACTACGACAGCATTTGCAGGCTTAGGTAGCACTTCCCAGACTTGATTTTTATCAAATAGATCGAGTTCCTCTTGCATTGCTTGTACCCAGCTGGAGTCTTTTATGGCTTCCTCAACTTTCTTTGGTTCGATCTGAGAGATGAGTGTTACATTTGCCTTTTTCTTGAGAGCTCCCCTGATTTTCATTCCTTCACTTGGATCTCTTATGATAAACCTTTGAGGATATTCTGGTTCACTTCTCCACTCATTTGGATGTGTTCCAATCGTAGGAGTAGTTGACTCCTTCTGTGGTTCATGTTGATTATTGACAGGTTCATTAATCGAATCTAAGACTGCGTCTGTCCTATCAGTTGACTTTTGTGACTTGATTGTCTATGATGTTTCTTGGCTGATATCTTCATCACCTGTAATAATTTCTTTCTCGGTCATAGTGTTATTTTTCATCAAATATGACATGCATTGACTCTTCTACAGATAAAGTATATTTATTATAAACTCTAAAAGATCTACTATTGATAGAATAACCCAGAAAAATACCTTCGTTACTCCTTGGATCAAATTTTCCAAGGTTGTCCTTATCGTTATTGTGAATGAAACACTTACTGCCAAATGGATGAAAGTAGAGTATGTTGGGCCGTTTGTATTTCCATAATTCATATAGAGTGTTCTTCAAAATAGGTCTTATAAGACATCTCACTACAACATTATGTATATATAGTTATAAAATATATTGTAGCTAAATATAAAAATTTACGTAGCTAAACACTTTAGCCACAAATATTTTTTTCGTAGCATTCGTAGCAAGATGTGGCGTAACTAAAAGTTAGCTACAAACTTTACATGATCCATGGCTAAGGACTAATACTTATTGCTATAGAAATTTTATGTGTTCTAGCTATGATGATAATACATTCTTGCCACGAAAAAGAAGATTATAGCAATAATTTTATTCTTTTGCCATGACAAATAAAATGTATAGCTATCTTTATTT
>AWOL01S0084037.1:0-16299 GCA_000715115.1 Nicotiana otophora | reverse complement strand
AAGGGGGAGGGGGGAGGGACTACCCCTTAGGATTTGGGTTGATTGTGTTATTTGTATTATGTGAAAGACGAGTACACGAGGTGACGAGTGTGTTTACGGGCTATATGTGGTATTTTAACCGGTTTAGACTTCTAGGCTTCTTCCATGCATTTAATTGAGTTTGCCATAACATGTTATACCTTTCATTGTTAAATTTACTCTCACATGTTCTATTTGACGTTGTTAGTACTTGTTCTATCTTTCATTGTTGTGGCTTTTGTTGAAATTATTACCTCTCTTATTGTCTTATTACCGCTCTTATTAATGAATTACTCTTACTTGAAGTTGTTATTTCGTGGGAACATCTTCTTGTCGGGTTATTGATGTTGAAGTTTTGAAAGTTATTATCACGTTGAGTTTGAAGTTGTTGATTGTTGAGATATATTTCGTTGTTGAGTATTTCTCATTCATTTTGCTATCATTGAAATTCTTGTTTACGTTGTGGTTGAGCCATGGGCTATATGTTGTGGTAACATTGGAATTGTTGATTTTTGCAAGTTGTGGCATATGGGCACATGTGGTGCTAGTCATTATTGTGTTGTGATATTGATGCACATGCGGCGGTATAAGGATAGGGGTTGATGTGCATGCGCAAACATAAGGTAGGATTTATGTGCATGTTGCAAGATATATGGGGGCGAAAGCGCGTGTAGCTATTTCTAAAAAAATGTTTTTCAAAAATATAGAAATGTAAGGCTCACACGGCGATATAAGGAAAGATTGTGATTGAGATAGTGAAATGTAAATATGAGGCATGGTACCTTAGTTGTGAGTCTTGTTGTACCTTTTATATTAAAGAGGCTTGTTGGTTGAACTGTTTTGTTATCTCTTCATTTGCCTTACTTGTATTTGACCATATTGATTTCTTGTTGTTCTTATCATGTGTTCATTCCTTGTTGCCTTTATTGCTTTAAATTCCGTTATTAGCTTACGTTATTGACTTGCTTTATTGACATTTATTTCCTCGCTTTCCATTATAAGACTACACTATACTCTGTTTAGTTTTTCTTGTCCTAGTAGGTGTCTTGACCTGGCCTCGTCACTACTCTACCGAGGTTAGGCTTGATATTTACTGGGTACCGTTGTGGTGTACTCATGCTATGATTTTGCACATTGTTTTGCAGATCCAAGTACATCAGCTCGAAGCGAAAGCTAGTGATCATTCAGTTATTCCAGAGACTTCAAGATATACCTGTCTGACGTTCGCAGGCCTCGGAGTTACTTTCCACCATTTCCTTATTACTGCTCTATCCTATTATCAGATAATGTTTTATTAAAGATTTTAGTACCTTTCTGTAGAGCTTATGACTCGGTTTTCACCATGTTTTGGGAATATTGTATTGTGCTTCTGTATTATGAGACTTATCAGCTTTATTTCACGTTGTTTCTGTCATATCCTCGTGTATGTTAGGCTTACCTAGTCTTAGAGACTAGGTTCCACCATGACTACCTCCTGTGGGATTTTGGGGACGTGACATTTTTTTAGAGTTAATTTAAAGAATAAATATCCTCACACTATCTCTAATCTATATGATATTTTAATTTAAATATTTTCCATTTAGTATTTTATTTATAGTTCAAATTGTAGCGACCCGACCAGTCATTTTGTGTATTTGAGTCCTCTTCCATATTTGATGTTTTTCGTATGCTTGTTTATTATTTTGTGACTTACGGGGGTGGTTGATTTGTTTTGAGGAAGGTTTGAGAGTGAATTGGAATGCTAAATTCTATTTTTGGAAGCTTAAGTTGTAAGAGTTAACCAAGGTTTGACTTTCGGGTGAATGATCTCATATTGGTGTTTCGATAGTTCCAATAGGTCTGTATGATGGTTTTGTACTTAGGCGCAGCATGTCCATATTTGGAGGTTCCTAGGATGTTTTGGCTCTAGTTGCCGAACGTTGGCAATTTGAAGGTTTGGAGAGTTTGTAGGTTTGACCGAAATGTGACTTTGATGATATCATATTCGGATTGTTGTTATGGAATATGAAATAGCTTCGTTTTTACATTTGGGACTTTTGTGCAAAGTTTGATTTTGATATGAAGTGGTTAGACATAAATCATATGCTTAGCTGGAAGTTTCAAAGCTTATGAACTTAAAGAGAAGTTCACTTTGTGTTTTGATTGTAGACTCATAGATATGATGGTCTTATATGTGTTTGGAGGCTTTGGAAAGTCTCTGGGTAGTGTTTACGGACTTGTTGGTATGATTGGACGAAGTCTCGGGTGCGTTTCAGACAACACAGAGCTTGTAGATTTCTGCTGGTGTCTGGAGGTCTTCGCGATCGCGGAGGAGGTCTCGCGATTGCAAACTATTATTTGAGGTGGTTGTGATTTCTTTTTCTCATTCGCGATGTATTTGGTGAGTTCACCTTTGCGTTCGCATTATAGGGGTCACATTCGCGGAGCGTTGGAGGCAGCTGGAAGTTAGCCTTCACCATCGCAAGGTAAGGGATGCGCTCATATAGATCTAGGGCGCTTGTGCTTCGCATTTGCGAGGTGCATTCAAGTTCATGAAGAAGGTTTTGGAGGCAATAGCAGATTTGTGCTTCGCGAACGCAAGGTTTGGGCCGTGTTCAAAGGATAGTTCTGAGCAGACTATATTAATTAAATATTTCGGGATTTTAGCCCATTTTCTCATATTTTTAACCCTAGACTTGGAGAGGGCGATTTTTGAAGGGGCTTTTCACACAAGGCAAGAGGACAAGTGACTTCAACTTGATTTTAATATAATTTCTTGTTTCCCCATAGATTATTACACATTGATTATGGAATTTGAAAGAGATTTTTTTTTTTTTTTTTTTTGGGGGGGGGGGGGAGTTGCGTTAGATTTTGGAGAATGAATAATTGAGATTTGAACCCCGATTTGGAGTTTGATTTGGATGAAATTTGTATATATGGACACATATTGGATTCAGTAAACAGGGTTTCTGATTTTTGTCGGGCTCCGGGATGTAAGCCCGAGTCGACTCTTTTGTTGACATTGTGTAATTGGGTAAAGATTGAAACATTATTGTTTGAAATTGATTCCAATAGCCTTGTTTCACGTTATTGAGTTATTTTATTCTTTTGCTAAATTTGACACGTCCGGAGGCTGATTTGAGAGTCAAGGAATTTTTGGAGTACTGATTTGCTCGATTGATGTAAGTATCTTGTATGTGCTTGGCTTGAAGGTATTCTCTCCGTATGATATGATGTTTGTTATATGTTGGGGGTGATGCATATGAGAGGTGACAAGCACATATGCGACATCGTGATTATTCATGATCTAGGTAGATTCTAGGATATTACATACCTTATATTTCCATCTCGCTTCTTTTATACCATATTTTCTACACTTGTATAACTATGTGAGATATTATTCATTTCTAGGTTATCTATTTATCTATCTGAGACAAGATGGGGCTATTCATGCTATGTTGAGCTATTTGCCTTAGTCGTAGTTATATTATTTGGTCATGATTATTATATCCGCTTGTTATATCCCTGTATTTCTGTACTCTTTATATGATATTTCACATGTTGCTAGTGTCATTGTGTGTGTGGCACGCGTTTGAGCTGAGTTTGGCCCGTTAGTACATTCCATGCAATATTGTGATTATGGCACTGTGAGGTGTTGGCATATTGAGACTTGATGAGACTGATGACAGATGTTGGGCCATAGAGCCAAATTTACCGGATTGATAACTGATTTTCGGCCATAGAGTCGTGTTGTTATTGGTTGTGAGGTGACGCTTGCGTCAAGGACCCATTGTGGGTTGAGTCATATTGATCATTGATTATTGATCGGATTAGCACTTGGGCTAGGATCCGCCCCTCCAGAGTCAGGTAATAAATGTGTGAGTGTAGGGACTTGATATGTGCTTATGTCAGGCACCTGTATAGTGCTGAGTGTGTGTGTGTATTATGATTTATGGACATTTTTCTAGGTAGCGTGAGTGTGCTAACAATATGTTTGAAGGAGAACATGTTCCAAGCACTATGAGTATGTTATGATCTTGTATGCTTCATGACTAAAATGTGATGTTGTTGTTTCTGGGATATTTATTTGTCATGCAGGCATAGAGTTGCATTACCTCGTTATTTTGAAGTCTCTAAGTTAATGACTTGACTATTATATCTGAAAAGCATGCTTAATTATCCTCTTATTGTGATAGAGTTGAACATGATATTTATTAAGTTACTTTTTCTTTTGCCATATTATGTTGTTATTGTTGTTGTTCGCTGTTGAAAGTGAGTACTGGACCTTGCCAACCTCGTCACTACTTTCAGACCAAGG
Source organism: Nicotiana otophora (assembly GCA_000715115.1). Lineage (NCBI taxonomy): Eukaryota > Viridiplantae > Streptophyta > Magnoliopsida > Solanales > Solanaceae > Nicotiana > Nicotiana otophora. Next base: position 11,984 of record AWOL01S0084037.1, on the reverse strand, counting down.
TTATGCTTGCTACTTATTGAGTACATGGGGTCGGTTCTACTCATATTATACACTACACTTTATGTGAAAATCAAGGTGTTGCTGGTAGCGGTGATTGCTAGAAAGTTGTTGTCCATATCTACATCGAGATTTCGGAGACCCTTCCTTTATTTCATGTTATTACTGTTTAGACTTTCCGATAGTGTTGTATTTTTTTCAAACCATGTATTTACTTATTCTCTAGAGCTCATGCACTCGGTGACATCAAATTTTGGGTCGTATTGATCATATTGTCATCTTGACTCTAATGATTTATGTTATTATGCTATTGAGACTATTTCTTACTATTGGTGAAGATTATTTTCTTAGATTTTTTGCTGGCTTGCCTAGAATGCAGTGTTAGGCGCCATCACGGCTCCCGTGGGATTTTTGGTCGTGACAAGTTGGTATTAGTGCATTAGGTTTCTTAGGTCTCACGAGTCATGAAAACATCTAGGTTTTGCAGATCAGTACAGAGACGTCTGTACTTATCTTAAGAGGCTACAAGGCTATGAGGAAAACTTCTCTTTCTTTCATTCTCTTTTCTGCGAATTGTCTTATCCCTTAGTCTAAATCTTTGCTCTTCTATTTTCTCACAGATGGTGAGGACACATTCTTCTGGTATAGCTAAGTAGGTGGCAGTTCCCTAGTTCAGGGCCGAGGCAGAGGCAGGGGTGAAGCACGTGCCGCACTTAGTGGCCCTACCGAGTAGCAGCTTTGAATCTACAATAGCTCATGTTGAGGAGAAGATTCCTGACTATGTTGAGTCGGTGGCACCAACTCAGGTTCCTCATGGTCTACTTCTATAACAGTTATTCAGGATGCTTTGATCAGTATGGTTGGTTTGTTCGAGAGTATGGCGCAGTACAGAGCATTTCCTAATGCACCGGCTACTTCTCAAGCAGGGGGCGGAGCAAAGATTCAAGCAACTCGTATCTCCGATCAAATTGATCAAGGTTTTCAGATGCCATAAGTAGTTCCAATTATTGCACAGCCAATAGTTGATGTCAGAGTAGTTGTTGAGACTACTTGTCTATGAATGAGCTGAAGAGGTTGGAAAGGTTCCAGACGATGGATCCTCTACATTTTGATGGTTCTCCTATAGCAAATCCCTAGAATTTCCTTGATGGTTTCTTTGAGATACTTTAGAATCTCAAACTTATGGAGTCTAATGGAGTGTATTTCATTGTGTTTCATCATAGAGGGCTAGCCAAGAAATTGTGGCAGTCATATGAGCAGGGTAGAGTAATTGGTTCCCCTCGACATACTTGGGCTCAATTCTTCAGGGTGTTTTTGGAGAAGTTTGTGCCCCACACCAGGAGAGAGGAGCTGACGAGGCAGTTTGAGAATCTTCAATAGTGCCAGATGTCATTTACTGATTGTGAGATGAGGTTTAAAGAGTTGTCTCGTCATGCTACTATTTTGATTCCCTTTGAGGAGAAAATAGTGAGGAGATTCTTTGATGTTCTTCACCATTGTATTCGCCTTGCTATGGCTAGAGAGGTATATATCAGGAATTTATTTCACTACATTGTGGAAATAGCACATCATGTTGAGTGCTTCCGCAGCATGACTACGGAGATGATACAGGGTAGGGACAAGAGGTCCCAACATTTTGGTAGTTTCATTGGTGCCTCAGCTGGAGGCTGAGGTCAATTTGGGAGAGGCCATTCTAGTAGGCCAGCATATCATGCACCACCACCTAGTCGAAGAACTTATGTGCAGTCTTTATTCAGTGCACTTCTATGCAGAGTTCTCATCGCGTTTCAGCTATTCAGAGTTCATTTGTACCAGGTTCTTCTAGTAGATATTCTAGTTCACGGGGAGAGATTCATGCCCCTCAGTCAGTTCCGGTCAGATGTTGCTATGGGTTTGGGTACCTGGGGCATGTCAAGAAATACAGTCCCATTTTTCATATAGGTTCGTGGCAATATGGAGATTAGACAATGACTAATGTGCCGATTTTGCACACTACCCATTCAGCAAGCTCGGGTTGGAGGTTATCCAAGACGTGGTTGTCGTATAGGGGGAGATTAGTATAGTGGAGGTTAAGTTAGATGTTATGGGTTCCCAGGGAGGATATAGGTTGTTGCTTCTGATGCAGTAATTATAGGTATTGTTTTTGTATGCCACAAAGATTCTTGGTATTATTTGATCCTAGATCTACTTATTCATCTGTGTCTTCATACTTTGCTTCTTGTCAGGATATGGCATGTGATTTTCCTTTTAACCCGGTTCATATATCAACAACGGTTGGGGATTTTGTTGTGGTGGATCCAGTTTATCGGTCCTGTGTGGTCACTATGTATGGTTTCAAGTTCAGGGCAGACTTTTTATTATTAAATATGGTAGACTTTGAAGTGATCTATGGTATGGATTATCTATATCCGTACTAGACAATCTGTACCATGCTACCCTTGATTTTCATGTGAAGATCATGACATTGGCTATGCCGGGGTTGCCGAGGCTGGAATGGAGGGCTGTCTTGGTTGTAGTCCTAGCATAGTGATCTCATTTTTGAAGGCTTGCTATATGGTTGAGAAGGGATGTTTGTGCTAATACTGCTACTATTTAGTCAGCTCTAGCAGTGAGGTAGTTTTTGGATGAGATTCCTACAGAACTACTGGGCATGCCACCTGATAGGGATATTGATTTTTAAATTGATTTGGCATCGGGCACTTAACCCATATCTATTCCCAATGTATTGCATGTCTCCGGCTAAATAGAAGGAATTGAAGGAGCAATTGCATGAGTTGCTATATAAGGGGTTCATCAAGCCTAGTGTATGTGTGTCGGTGTTGTTTGTTAAGAAGAAGGATGGGTCCATGAGAATGTGTATTGACTAGCAATTGAATATGGTTACCATCAAGAAGAAGTATCCATTCCCACATATTGATGATTTATTTGACTAGCTTCTAGGTGCTAGGGTGTTCTCAAAGATTGACTTGAGATCATGGTCTCACTAGTTGAAGATTAGGGCTTTAGATATTCCTAAAACGGCTTTCAAGACGCGTTATGGGCATTATGAGTTTTTGGTGATGTCTTTTAGTTGACTAATGATCCAACAACTTTCATGTGATGAATAATGTGTCCCAGCCTTATTTGGACTCTATTGTGATTGTGTTCATTGATGATATTCTTGTATATTCCCGCAGTACGGAGGAGAACGAGTAGCATTTGAGGATTGAGCTTCAGACATTGAGGGAGAAGAAGTTGTATGCTAAGTTCTTGAAGTGTGAGTTTAAGTTTGACTCGGTGGAACTCTTGGGCTTACTCGTATGGCGTATCTTGTAAGGTCTACACTGATTATCAGAGTCTTTAGCATTGGTTCAAGCACAAGAATTTAAATTTGAGGAGGTATATGTAGTTGGAGTTGTTGAAATATTATTATATCACTATCTTGTATCACCAAGGGAAGGCGAATGTGGTAGCAGATGCTTTGAGTAGGAAGGCGTAGAACATGGGGATTTGGGACAATATTCCTGCTATGGAGCACCTTTATCAATTGGATGTTCAGGCCTTGGCTAACTGATGTATGAGATGTGATATTTTTGAGCCTAGAAGGGTTCTCAATCTTTTTGTTGCGCAGTCATTCTTGATTGAGCGCATCAAGGCTAGTCAGTATGATGATCCCCATCTTCTTGTCCTTAAGGACACGATGTTGCGTGGTGGTGCTATGGAGGTGGCTATTGGTGATTAGTGTTTATTGCGGCTTCAGGGTCGGAGTTGTGTTCCTAATGTGAATGGTTTGGGAGAGTTGATTCTTCAGGAAGCTCATAGTTCGTTGTATTTTATTCATCAAGGTTCTACAAAGATGTATCGTGACTTGAAGAAGCATTATTGGTGGCAAAGGATGAAGAAGGACATTGTTGGTTATGTTGCACGATGTTTGAATTGTCTGCAGGTCAAGTATAAGCATCAGAGACCAGATGGTTTGCTTGGGAGGTCAGATATACCAGAATGGTAGTGGGAGCATATTACTATGGACTTTGTGGTTGAATTGCTATAGACATTGAGGATATTTGACGTTGTTTAGGTCATTGTGGACTAACTGACCATGTATGCACATTTCATTCCAGTCATGACTTCCTACACTTCGGAGCAGTTGGCTAAAATCCGCATCAGAGAGTTGTATGGTGTGCATATGTCTATCATCTAGGATCGAGGAACTCACTTTACTTTGCTCTTTTGGAGAGTTGTTTAGCATGAATTTGGGCATCATGTTGAGCTGAGCCCTATAATTTACCCTCATACGGATGGACAATCCGAGCGGACCATTCATATTTTGGAGGATACATTGAGGGCCTATGTTAATGATTTCGAAGGCCAGTAGTATTAATTTCTACCATTAATGGATTAGCATACAACAATTATTATTCTAGTATCCAGATTGCTCCATATGAGGGCTTATACGGGAGGCAATGTCGTTCTCTAATTGGTGTTTTTGAGCCTGAGGAGTCTAGGTTGTTGGGCCCAAATTTGGTTCGTGATGCTTTGGAGAAGGTGAAATTGATACTGGAGTGGCTTCGTATAGCACTGCCCAGGAAAAGGGGTAATATTGATAGGAAGGTTCGTGATGTGGTTTTCATGTAGGGTGAGAAGGTTCTTCTTTGAGTTTCGCATATGAAAAGATTGATGAGATTTCGGAGGAAGGGAAAGTTGAGCCCTCGTTGTATTGGTCCAGTTTAGGTCTTAGAGAGAGTTGGTGAGGTTGCTTATATACTCTCTTTGCCACCCAGCTTGTCAGAAGTTCATTTGATGTTTCATGTTTCCATGCTTCAAAAATATTATTAGGATAACTCATATGTGTTGGATTTCAGTATAGTGTAGTTGGATAAAATCTTAGCTTATGAATAAGAGTCGGTGGATATTTTGGATAGGCAAGTTTGGAACTTGAGATCTAAAGATTGAATCAGTGAAGGTTTAGTGGAGAGGTCAACTATTCGAAAATGAGTCTTCAGAGACTGAGCATGATATGCGTAGTAGATATCCTTATCTTTTTAACATCCCGGGTATGTTTCTAAACCCGTATGAGGATGAACATTCATTTAAGAGGCGGAGAATATAATGACCCGGCCGATTGTTTACTGTATTTGAGCCAAATTTCACTATTTGATGCTTCTCATATGCTTGCTTGTTGTTTTGTAACTTGCGGGGATGGTTGGTTTGGTTTCGGAAATGTTTGAGAGTGAATTTGAACACTTAGTTCCATCTTTGGAAGCTTCAGCTGTAAGAGTTGATCAAGGTTTGACTTTCGAGTAGATGATCGCTGATTGGTGTTTTAATGGTTCAAATTAGTTGATATGGTAATTTTGGACTTAGACGTATGTCTGGATTTGGATATGGAGGTTCCTAGGATTTTTTAGCGCGGGTTGACTTAGTTAACCTTTTGAGATTTGATTAAAGGTTGAAGATTTATTGTTTGGGGTTGAATCTATAGCTTGTACTGGCTAATTTCGGTAATATTTGGCTAGATTCGAGTCATTTGGTGGTGTATTTGAAAGGAAAAGCGGTTTTCCAAGGTTGATGATCTTCTAGGGTGGAGGTAAGTCTCTTGTCTATCATTGAAAGAGGGAATTCTCCCGATAGGTGATCTATTTGCTACTTGTTGAATGATTTGAGAGCTATGTATATGTGAGGTGACGAGCGTATATGCATTAGCTAGATTATGATCACGCGTGGGTAAAATTTGGCTTATAATATGCCTTACTTGGATTGTGTTAATTATTTATTTGTGTTTTTATTGATTTTATGACCGCGTGATGAGTCTTAACTATGATTAGACGCCATGATTTAGAGTCACGACCCAATATCCCATCGGAGCCGTTATGGCGCCTAACAGCGCTTGCTAGGTAAGCCAACAATAACATATGTAGATATAAACATCAATAACAGTAAGAAAATAGTATCAATAGTGGAATAGCATAAATAACTGAAATCAACGACTATACAACTGAAAACCATCCCAAATTCTGGTGTCATCAAGTGCATGAGCTCTATAGAGAATAATTAAAAGTCTGAACAAAATACAGAACTGTCTAAAAGACTAAATAGTAGTAATAATGAGATAAGGACAGACTTCAATGCCTATGAATGGGACAACAGTGCTACCTCGAAATCTCCATGCAGATACGGATAACATCTCTCTAGCAATCACTGCTGCCAGCAACACATAGATCTGTACATAAAGTGCAGAGTATAGTATGAGTAGAACTGACACCATGTACTATGTAAGTAGTAAGACTAACCTCGGTCTAAAAGTAGTGACGAGGTTGACAAGGTCTGCTTCTCACTTTTAACAGCCAAGGACAACAATAACAACATAATAATGGAAAATGAAAAATAGCTTAAATAATATCAGAATCATCTTTATCACAATAAGAGGAAAATAAGCATACTTTCCAAATACATCAGTCAAGGCATCAACTTTAGAGACATCAAATATCAATTAGCATAAGGAAAATATAACTATATGCCTGCATGACAAATGTATATGCCAAAATCAACAACATCATAGTTTAATCAATAAGTATGCACAATCTCAGTACATCCATAATGCCTTGCACAAATACCCTTCAATCATACTCTCAGCACATTGATGGTGCCTGGCTCAATGCCCTTGAATCCGCACACACTTACTCAGCACTGTACAAGTTCCTATCGTAAGCCTTTACTAATCACATATCGTGTGCCTTCATTGACAGGGTCCAAAGTAACATGGGTTATCACCTGACTCCAGAGGGGTGGATCCTAGCCCAAGTGCTGATCGGATCAAAAGTCAACAACCAATATTACTCAGCCTAATATGGGGCCTTGACACAAGAGTCACCTATTAATCAATATCGACACGACGCTATGGCCCAGGATCAATATCAATCCTCTCAAAATGGCTCTAAGGCCCAAAATCAATCATCAATCTCCTCAAGTCTCAATATGCTTACATCTCACAGTACCATAATCAAAACATCGCACGGAATATACCAATGTGCCACAACTCAGCTCAAACCTGTTTCACACACACAAGGACACTAACAACATGTAAGATAACAAATAAAAAGTGCATAGTGATACAGATATACCATGTAGATATAATATCATGATTAAAAATATGACTATGGCTAAAGCAAATAGCTCAATATAGAAACAATAGCTCTATCATGTCTCAAACAGATAAGTAGATAACCTAGACATGATTTCTAGCATGAATAAAAGCTCACGTGGTCATACAAAGGGATAAACAACATTATCAAAGAATAACGATAGCAAACAAGGCATGTATTAGCCTAATGTCTACCCAGATCATGAATAACCACGGTGCACACATATGTGCTTGTCATCTCGTATATGCATCACCCCCAACATATCGAAAACATTATAGCATGGGGAAATAACCTCAAGAGAAGCCTAGGAAATATACATACCTCGATCGAGAGAGAATTAATAATCCAAATACCCCTTGCCTCTCGATTCAGCCTCCGAAAGAGTCACATTTAGTCAATATAACTTAACAATGTCATATGAAGCCATAGGAATACATTTCAAACAATAAAGATTAAATATTTAATCAATTACACAAAATCAACAAAAGAGTCAGCCCGGGCCTACTTCCTGGAACCCGATAAAACTCACAATTACTGACTACCCATTCGAATACGAGTCCAAATATACAAGTTTCATCGAAATTCAACTCCAAATCGGGGTTAAATCTCAATTATTCACATTCCAAAATTACTTCCAAAAACCCCAATTTTATTCCTAAAATTCATCAAATGAAATTCCAAAATCGAGGATAGAATTATGAATAATTATCAAATAAGAGTTAGGAGCACTTACCCAACCCACGTAAGTGAAAATCACCTCAAACATCGCCTTAATATGTGCTCCAAATCTCAAAATAGTGAACATTGGCCAAACCCTCGAAATATAATCTCCTGCCAGCGATTTCTACATCTGCGGACAAAATGGTCGCTTATACAACATTGCCTCTATGGATATACTTTCACAGATGCGAGATTCACCTATCCTATTGACTGTTCGCTTCTATGACACTATTCTGCATTTGCGGATGTGCTTTTATGAGACACCCCTCGCACAAGACTTTAAAAGTTCTCATTTCTTTCTTATATTTCATGCTCAGTCAAATTTGTTCAAACAAATTGAAATATACAGAGTACCATTTACAACTAATTGTCATGACCCCAACATCCCACCTAGGAATCGTAATGACACTTAATCTCCAATACTAGGTAAGCCTAACACATGATGAAAATTAATAGAATTAACCAACTTAACTATAAATGTTTAACTAATAACTCAAAAAACATAGCTGAACCGAACATCAGTCATGCAATCCCAAAACCGGTAGTACGGAGTCATAATCTCTTCCGAGTTCACTAGAAATCACTAAATACGATATTGTTCAGGAATAAAAATAAATAGTAGTAATTAAAGACAATAGAAGGTGACTCTGAGGAATGCGAACGCAATGGCAGGTATACCTTGAAGTATCCGCGACAACTCACAATCAACTAACTAATGACTGGCACGCTCCGACGTACCTGGATATGCACAAAATATGCAGAAGCATAGCATGAATACATCACAATTGGTACCAATTAAGTATCAAGACTAACCTCGGTGGACTAATGACGAGGTACAAGTCAAGACACCTACTAGACATAATAATCTGTGCAGAATATTAAAATAAAGCTAAGAGCAGAACGAATATCAACACAAAGCTAAATATGGAAAAGATAACAATATAAAGCTAGTAATGGGAATTAAAAGCAACAAATAGCAACAAGGAGTAATCAGGTAATAACGCAGTAAAATAATCAGAACACCATTAAAGTACCAGTGAAACCAGTTAAGGAAAACAATTACAACCAAATAATCAAACTTTTCTAACACCGGGTTTACAGCAAGAACCACCCTGAGGTACCACGCCTCATAATCATAGATCACGAGTCCCAAATCACGAATCATATACTCATGGCACCTTGTACCCATATTATCAATCACAACCGCACGGACACCTCATGTGCCAATATCACAATCCACCCGGCATGGTTATAGGTTTACTATCACAATCCTCCCGGCGTAGTCAAATGCCAATATTACAATCCGCCCGGCTATCATCACAATCTCACTATCACAATCCACCCGGCGTGATCAAGGCTCACAGTCCAACCATATCGCAGAGAAAGTAGATATACAAGAATGCATGTGCATAAGCAAAGAATATCAAGTTTCATACTCATGAACGGATATAAATGACATGTTACCATGGATGCATGTGCAAGTGTATTATCATTGCCCAAGTCAACAAGTATTATCACAGACAACGAGTAGCACATTGGAAACAACACCACAAGTCACGTAATATGCATGACACACACAAAGAACACCATGCCATTTAAATATCATCAATAATATGCCCCCGGGCCATCACATATCATCTCTGACATAGCCTCCTTTGTCTCGCCGCGTGCGCAATAAGAAAGTAAACGCCTGCCTTGTCTCGCCAGACGCACATCAATAGTTATCCCACCTTGTCTTGCCACATGCGCAAATTCAATATATATATATACATATATTGCTCACCTTGTATCGCCGCATGTGTAAATATCAATAATAAAAGTAGCACGGACAAATCACGTGAAAACACCCCAACAATACTCTCAACAATTCCATATATGCCCAAGTCACAATCAACACTACATATCAACTCACACCACACGTTCCCATATGCCACAACATTTCCAAAACAAAAATACCAATATCATAACAATGCATAGCCCACGACTTGACAACAATGTATACAAGAGTCTCAACAACCACACATTGAAATGGAAGAATAAATTAAACAACGAAAGATATTCCAAATAATGACAACATCAATCAAGTGCATATAAAAGTAAACTCAACAATGAAAGAGATAACATGCAATAACAACTTCTAATAAGAATAACTCAACGATGGAAAAGGTAACATGTAATGAAAACTTCAAATAAGAATACCTCAACAATAAAGAGGTAACATGACAATAAAAGAGGTAACAATTTTAATTAAAGCATATAAGAGTAGGCTTAATAATGAAAGATAGAACATGTAATAACAACTTGAATTAAATGCATGTAAGAAACCTAAGAGTCTAAACCGGTCAATTTCCTTACATAAGGCCATGTACACAATCAACACCTCATGTACACGTCTTTCACATAATTAAAATAGTGCAATTAAACTTAATCCTACTAAATAGGTTTCCCCACATAAAGTTATGCAAGATACTTATCTCAACTAGGCCAAATCAAGATTCAAAAATATCTTTTCCTTTCAAATTCGCCTCCGCTCGGCTCAAATCTAACCAAAATTGACTTAATAACATCGAATAACACAAGAGAAAACCAATCCAATAAACAAAGTTAAGATCTTTACACAATTCCCCAAAAGGCAACCCCGAGTCCGGAGGATAAAACCTGAATTCAAGAGTAGATCTCGACTACCCATAACCCGAATCTCGAATTATCATTTTTCATAGCATAGACAAAATCCCCCAAAATTTCCCTTCAAATTTCATATGTAATCATGTAATATAATTGAATATTGATCAAAATAACTTATCTTAAAGTTATATGTGAGAATCCCTCTTAAAGTTGTATTTCAGCCCTTATGTTCAGCTGCAGAAGTCGTATTTGCGACCTTGGATTCGCAAATGCGACGATCGCAAGCGCGACCCATTATTCGCAAAAGCGAACACTGCCAAACCACTCAAATATCGCAAAAGTGACAATAGCCTTGCAAAAGAGAAGTTGGGCCCATTGAAAGAGCTACAAATAAGCTCAAAACGCAAACTGGCCACCGCCCAGCCACTATCGCAAATGCGACTAAGGCTTCTCAAAAGTGACATCGCAAATGTGGAGCCCTTATCGCAAATTCAAAAATAGCCAACATCTCCAAACCTCGCAAATGAGAGGCCTGTATATGGGAACAGTTTCTTGTATTTGCGAGACCTGAGGCACTAGGAAAGATCCAATAGAACTAAAATAGCCCGAAACACTCTCAAACACGTCCGAAACTCACTCAAGCCTGTCACGCCCCAAACTCAGGGAGCACGACTGGCACTCCACAGAGAGAACCCGGCCGAGCAAGCCTATTGGACTTACTTCTACCCAAACTCATCCATGAATAAAGAGGAGATGTACTCCATTAATTAATCACTGAAAAGATTTTATTAACAACTTCCTTTTCATTCTCATTAGTAGCTTCATTCANGAGAAAACCCGGCTGAGCAAGCCTATTAGACTTCCTTCTACCCAAACTCATCCATGAATAAAGAGGAGATGTACTCCATTAATTAATCACTGAAAATATTTTATTAACAACTTCCTTTTCATTCTCATTAGTAGCTTCATTCATAATTTCCAAAATATTACGAGTTTATAGAATTAATAAAAAATATAATTTCCAAGTACCAACATTTCTAGTTCAATTCCCAACATCAACCATAACCCACAATCTGTCTACAGAACCTCTAAATAAAATAGAAGAGTAATATAGAAATGCCAGCAACAAGGCCCCGGCTATACCTCAAAACACTGTACATGAGAAGCAAAAGATACATGACGCCGGAATGAAGTGGGGCTCACCAAAACAGCTAAAAAGAGTGTACTGCTATCACTGATCAATGCCGCCTGCTGAAGAACCACCTGCATCCATTAAAGATGCAGCGCCCCCGGCAAAAGGGAAGTTAGTACTGTCGAATAGAACTACTATGTATAGCTAAAAATCCTCTTTCAAAATAGAATGCCCATATAAGAAAAGGAAACACATAAAAACAGCAAGTCACAATCAACAATATCCAAACGTCCAGTTAAAACATAATAATTTCCAATATACAAACATCATATATAATTTTGGTTGGGAGATCATTAGCACCGATATACCACCGTCTTTGTTAGCACGGA
>AWOL01S0084030.1:0-18452 GCA_000715115.1 Nicotiana otophora | reverse complement strand
AGTTTTTCTATTACAAACATTGTCATGATTGATAGTGGAGCAGATGTTAGCTGCATACAAGAAAGTTTAATACCTACGAAATATTTTCAAAAAAACTACTCATATGGTTAGATCTGCATCAGGACATGCTTTAGATATAAAGTATAAGCTTCCCAATACGGGTATTTGTCAGAATAAAGTCTGCATTCCTCACTTCTTTTTCTTGGTTAAAAACCAATTATACCCTCCTATTATACTTGGAACACCATTTATCAACGCTATTTATCCTTTTACTAGCATAGACTCGAAAGGTTTTACTGCTACTTATAAGGATAAAGAGATTAGTTATACTTTTATTACTGATCCAGTAACTAGAGATATTAATGCTTTAATTGATATGAAGCAAACATATATTGATTCTCTACAATTAGAATTGTTTAGTATGAATATATTTGATACTTTGAATTCTACTAAAGTACAGGAAAAAATCAAATTTATTTCCGAGCAGATTGCTATTGATATTTGTGCTGATCATCCTAGTGCTTTTTGGAATCGAAAAAAACATATTGTCACTCTTCCATATGAAGACAACTTCTCTGAGGATGATATTCCTACTAAATCTCGACCTTGTCAAATGAACGCAGAATTGGTAGAATTTTGCAAAAAAGAGATTGATAGCTTGCTACAAAATGGTTTGATAAAACCCTCGAAATCTCCTTGGTCTTGTACAGCTTTTTATATTAATAACGCTGCTGAAAAGGAACGTGGTATGCCTAGATTAGTCATTAGTCATAAACCCCTTAATAAATATTTGAAGTGGGTTAGGTATCCTATTCCTAATAAAAGAGATTTATTGTCTAGGTTATATGATGCCAATATATTTTCAAAATTTGATTTAAAATCTGGATATTGGCAGATCCAAATATTTAAAGAGCATACTTATAGAACTGCTTTTAATGTTCCATTTGGGCAATATGAATGGAATGTTATGCCTTTTGGTTTGAAGAATGCCCCTTCAGAATTCCAAAAAATTATGAATGATATTTTCAACCCCTATCTAGATTTTATCATTGTTTATATCGATGATATTTTGGTATTTTCCAAAACACTTGAAATGCATATTAAGCATTTAGACATTTTCAAAAGAATTGTTATACAAAATGGTTTGGTTATCTCAAAACAAAAAATGAGTTTATTCCAAACTAACATCCGATTTTTAGGACATTATATTTGTCAAGGAAAGATTACTCCTATTCAAAGATCGATAGATTTTGCTTCGAAGTTTCCCGATATTATTACTGATAAAACTCAGTTACAGAGATTTTTGGGAAGTTTAAATTATATTTTGCCCTTTTATAAAGATTTAACACGTTGCTTAATAGATTTAACTAAAGCAGTATGACTAACAGTCCAAGGGTTTTTATAAATTTTTTTTACTTATTGGGATTATATCCAAGCATTTGATAAAGTGTTATACTATAACAATGATAGACATAAACATACTTGGTTTATTAAAGTATGCGCAAAGATATTTGCAGAAGCTGTTCCTAATTGGTTTCTGAACTGGTGGTCATACCACGGTCCGACAATAAAAATTTTACCAGATCCATTTCTCATGTTATACAAAGAATGGATAAAATATTCCCCTTTTATAAACAACTTATATCACTCAGATCATATTTGTTACCCTGATAAAATCAACCAGATTTACTTCTTTATAGAATTCTCTATTCCCTGGATACACAAATGGAATCCAGAAGTCGGATTCACAGAAGAACAAGTCCCATGCTTATACAGGACTTTTTACAACAACTTTTGGGACAAGTTAATGAAGAAGGATCCCAAGACAAAGACATTATATGGTCAAGAACTCCTGGATACAATTGAAATAAAAATCCAGGAATATTCCAACAAACCTCAGAAAGAGGTAATTGATGATAGTTCGGTCAGGCATATTGCTAGAAGAATCTCCTTTCAAGAAGGAGATAAAGCAGAGGTGATTAACGCTTATTTGGAAGAGGTCAAAAGAAATTTACTTCATTCCATTAATCAATACGAAAAATCAGATACGTCAATGCAAAGTGAAACAAGCAACGATGATATCGCTGAAGATTCTCAGCCCATTGAAGCAGAAAGAATATTATCTGAAGAAGACTTAAATGATGCAGAAAAATTCATCCGCAAAATGAAAGAAGCGGAAAAGAAACCAGCAAAGTGAAACAGCTGGACCCCACAACAACAGTGAAATAATAATAATAATAATAATAATTATTATTATTATTATTATTATTATTATAATAATAATTATTATTATTATTATTATTATTATTGCCTACAGGTTAATGTAAGCGACCTTCCTTAGCCTCGTCACTACTTCGTCAAGGTTAGGCTCGGCACTTACAAAGTACATGGGGTCGGTTGTACTCATACTACACTCTACACTTCTTGTACAGATACCGGAGTTGGTCCCAGCGGCGTACTGTAGATTTTCTCGGATTTATCTATCAGAGAAGACTTGAGGTATAGTTGCACGACGTTCGCAGCTCTGAAGTCCCCTTCCACTTTATCTAAGTTGTGTGCTTTCTTTCAGACAGCTTTATTTCTATTCAGACCCTTATTTGTATTATTCTAGAAGCTAGTGCACTTGTGACACCAGTTCTGGGATGGTATTTTGTCATCGTTATGATTTTTGTTGTTCACTTTAATTCAGACTTTATGTGAGTTGTTTGGTTTCTTTATTATTAATTAAAATGAATTATTGAAAATGGTTAAAATTATTCTAACGTTGGCTTGCCTAGTAAGTAAAATATTAGGCGTCATCACGGTCCCGAAGTTGGGAATTTCGGATCGTGACAAGTTGGTATCAGAGCACTAAGTTCCCTAGGTCTCACGAGTCACGAGCAAGCTTAGTAAAGTCTGAAGAATCGGTACGGAGACGTCTGTACTTATCATTCAGAGGCTATTGAGTTTAGAAACAATTTCACTTTCTCTGTCGTGCGATTGTATTCTATCATTAATGATTGAACTCTTCTATTCTTGTTCTCTCGCAGATGGCGAGAGCACGCACTACACCTACAGTCAGACAGGAGCCGGAGCCCCCAGTGACAGCTGCGACTAGGGGCAGAGGCCGAGGCAGAGGCAGAGCTCCTCCTCGAGCTCGAGCAACAGTACTTATTGTGGAGCCTTAGGTGGATTTCGAAGAGGAGGTTCCAGCTCAGACTATACCTGTTGGACCAGTTCAGGTCCTGGAAGGATTCATAGCTACTCCAGTACTTCAGGATGCTCTAGTCCATTTGGTGAGCCTAATTGAGGGTGTGACCCAGAATGGTACATTTCCAGTGGCACCAGCCATCTCACAGGCTCAGGGAGGAGCACAAACTCTCACTACTCTCACCCCGGAGCAGATAGCTCCCCAGTATTAGGCCTCAGCAGTCCCGCCAGTTAGGGTAGTTCAGCCGGTTATTACGGCACTGGCTGGTGATAGGCCCACCATGTCTTCTGAGGACTTATTGAGAATGGACAAGTTTACTAAGCTCTTTCCAGTTCACTTCAGTGGTACACCTTCTGAGGACCCACATGATTATCTTGACCACTGTCGTGAGGTGCTGCGGAACATGGGAATAGTTAAAAGCAACAGGGTCGATTTTGCTGTATTTTAGATGACTGGTTCCGCCAAGAGGTGGTGGAGAGATTATGTATTTACTAGACCAACTGATTCGCCTGCTACCTGGGTGCAGTTCTCACAACTATTTCTGGAGAAGTTTGTTCCTATTACACTGAGAGAAGATTACTGCAAGCAGTTTGAGCGTCTCTAGTAGGGAAGTATGATTGTTACACAGTATGAGACTCAGTTTGTGGACTTAGCACATCATGCCATCATCTTGCTTCATATTGAAAAGGAAAGAGTGAGGAGATTCATTAATAGACTCACTTATAATATCAGGCTTCAGATGGCCAAGGAGACAGGGAGTGATATTTCCTTCCAGATGGCCATGAATATTGCTAGGAGGATCGAGTTAATTCGTGCTCAGGAGAGAGGGCCAGTGTTAGATAAGAGGCCCTATCATTTCGGTAATGTCATAGGCGCCCCATCTGGAGGCAGGGGTACTTATGGTAGGGGTCATCCTCCCAGGTCATTTTATTCAGCACTTCAGGCATCTCACGGTGCTTCGGGGAGTCATGGTCCTTATATGTCTTACTCTGGGCAGCCAGCATTTAGTTCACATTCAGCTCCTATTAGTGCACCATCACTCCAGAGTCACTACAGCGATTATCTAGCCTGTTCGGGTCAACTTCAGCTTCAGCAGCCACGGCAGCAGGATGAGTGCTATGAGTGTGGGAACATTGGTCACATAAGGAGGCATTGCCCTAGATTGTTGAGCAATAGATCTCAGCAGGATTCTCGTGTCATTATACCGGCACTAGTTGCTCCACAGCCTGGCCAGCCAACTAGGGGAAGGTAGCTAGAGGTGGAGGTCAGACTGTTAGAGGTTAGACTATTAGAGGTGGAGGCCAACCAGCTAGGGCTTGTCCCAGAGATGTAGTTTAGAGTGTTGGGGCCCAGTCCCGATTTTATGCTTTTCCAGCTAGGCCTTAGGCCGAGTCATCCGATGTCGTGATCACAAGTATTATTCCAGTTTGCCATAGAGATGCTTCAGTTCTATTTGATCCAGGATATACTTATTCCTATGTGTTCTCCTACTTTGCTTCGTATTTGGTTGTGCGTCATGATTCTTTGAGTGCTTTTGTGCACGTGTCCATGGTGGTGGGGGATTCTATCATTGTAGATCATGTCTATCGTTCATGTGTGGTTACTATTGGGAGTCTTGAGACTAGCGTTGATCTTCTACTTCTTGATATGGTATATTTTGATGTCATCTTGGGTATGGATTGTCTATCACCCTATCATGCTATATTGGATTGTCACGCCAAAACGGTAACCTTAGCCATGCCGGGGTTACCTCGAATAGAGTGGAAAGGGACCCCTGGCCACTCCACCAGCAGGGTTATCTCTTATGTGAAAGCTAGGCATGTGGTCGAGAAGGGGTGTCTAGCTTATTTGGCTTATATTCGCGATCCCAGTGTGGATGTTCCTTCTTTGGATTGGGTCCAGTTGTCCGTGAATTTCCAGATATATTTCCTACAAATTTGCTGGGGATGCCACTCGATAGAGACATTGACTTCTGTGTTGATTTGCCTTCGGCCACCCAGCCCATTTCTATTCCACCATACAGTATGGCCCCGCCGGAGCTAAAGGGATTGAAGGAGCAATTACAAGACTTGCTTGACCAGGAATTCATTAGACCTAGCATCTCGACCTGGGGGTGCACCAGTGTTATTTGTAAAAAATAAAGATGGTTCAATGCGGATGTATATAGATTATCGGCAATTGAACAAGGCTATTATAAAGAACAATTATCTATTGCCAAGAATTGATGACTTATTCGATCAGCTTTAGGGTGCCAAGGTGTTTTCAAAGATCGATTTGAGGTCTGGTTACCATCAGTTGAAGATTAGGGCATCCGATGTCCCTAAGATAGCTTTTCAGACTCGGTATGGGCATTATAAATTCCTAGTGATGTTATTTGGTCTGACAAATGCCCCAGCAACATTTATGGATTTGATGAACCGGGTGTTCAAGACCTAATTGGATTTTTTTGTAGTTGTATTTATTGATGATATCTTGATTTACTCCAACAGCCGAGAGGAGCATGAGAAGCATCTTCAAATTGTGCTTTAGACTTTGAAGAATAATCAATTACATGACAAATTTTCAAAATGCGAATTTTGGTTAGACTCTATTGCCTTTTTAGGGCATGTTGTATCGATAAAAGGCATAAAAGTGGATCCTAAAAAGATTGAGGCAGTTCAGAATTGGCCTAGACCTACTTCAGCTACAGAGATCCAGACTTTCCTAGGTTTGGTAGGTTATTATCGCCGGATCGTGGAAATATTTTCATCCATGGCAGCCCATTGACCAAACTTACCCAGAAGGGTGCCCCATTCAGATGGCCAGGCGAGCTCAAGACTTCTTTGACTACGATGTTAGTGTTGATATTGCCCACAGGTTCAGGATCTTATACGGTGTATTGTGATGCATCTCGCATTGGGCTTGGTGCAGTATTAATGCAAGATAGCAGGGTGATTATATATGCGTCGTGATAATTGAAAGTTCATGAGAAGAATTACCCTGTTCATGACCTGAAATTGGCAGCCATTGTCCATGAGCTGAAGATTTAGAGACACTGCCTTTATGGTGTTTCGTGTGAGGTATCCACTGATCATCGTAGTCTACAATATTTGTTCAAACAAAAAGATCTCAATTTGAGGCAGAGAAGATGGTTGGAGATGTTGAAATACTATGATATCACCATTTTGTATCACTTCGGAAAGGCCAATGTGGTGGCTGATGCTTAGAGTAGAAAGGCTATGAGTATGGGCAGCCTTGCGTATATTCCTATTGGTGAAAGGCCATTAGCTGTAGATGTTCAGATTTTGGCCAATCAGTTCGTGAGGTTAGATGTTTCAGAGACCAGTCGGGTTCGAGCTTGCACAGTCGCTCAATCTTCCTTGTATGAGCGCATCAGGGAACGACAATATGATGATCCTCATTTGCTTGTCCTTAAGGACACGGTGGTGCCAAGCAGGTTGTTGTGGGGGATGATGGAGTTCTGAAAATGCAGGGTCGTATTTGGGTGCCTAATGTGGATGGGCTTTGTGAATTAATTCTTGAAGAGGCCCACAGTTATCGGTATTCTATTCATCCGGGTGTCGCCAAATTGTATCAATATTTGCGGCAACATTATTGGTGGAGGAGAATGAAGAAGGATATAGTTGCATATGTAGCTCGTTGTCTAAATTGTCAGCAAGTCAAGTATGAGCATCAAAGACCTTGTGGTTTGCTTCAGAAGTTAGAAATTCTTGAGTAGAAGTGGGAGTGTATCATAATAGATTTTGTTGTTGGGCTTCCACGGACTGGGACAAAGTTCGACGCAATATAGGTCATTGTGGACAGGTTGACCAGGTCAGCACATTTCATTCTAGTAGCAATTACCTATTCTTCAGAGCTGTTAGCAGAGATTTACATCCGCGAGATTGTCCGTCTTCACGGTGTGCCCGTGTCAATCATTTCTGATCGAGGTACGCAGTTCACTTCGCACTTCTGGAGGGATGTACAATGTGAGTTAGGCACGTGGGTTGAGTTGAGTACATCATTTCATCTTCAGACGGACGTACAATCCGAGCGCACTATTCAAATATTGGAGGATATGTTTCGCGCTTGTGTTATGAATTTCGGAGGTTCTTGAGATCGATTCTTGCCACTTGCGGAGTTTGCCTATAATAACAGCTACCAGTCGAGCATTCAGATGGCTCCATATGAAGTATTATACTGGAGGCTATGTCGTTCTCCAGTTGACTGGTTTGAACTGGGAGAGGCTCGGTTGTTGGGTATCGATTTGGTACAGGATGCCTTGGATAAGGTCAAGATTATTTAGGATCGACTTCGCATAGCTCAGTCTAGGCAAAAGATTTATGCCGACCATAAAGTTTGTGATGCTGCATTCATGGTTGGAGAAAGAGTATTGCTCCAGGTTTCACCTATGAAGGGTGTAATGAGGTTCGAAAAGAAGGGCAAGTTGAGCCCTAGGTATATCACACCCTTTGAAATTCTTGAAAGGGTGGGTGAAGTAGCCTATAGGCTTGCACTACCACCTAGTTTATCAGCAGTTCATCAGGTGTTCTATATGTCTATGCTCCAGAAATATCATAGTGATCCATCCCCATGTGTTAGATTTCAGCTCAGTCCAACTGGACAAAGATTTGACTTTTGAGGAAGAGCCGGTAGCTATTCTAGCCCGGTAGGTCCGACAGTTGAGGTCCAAATGTTATCCATCAGTTTGAGTACAATGGAGAGGTCAGCCGGTTGAAGAATCTACTTGGGAGTCCGAGTCAGACATGCGGAGTAGATATCCACACCTTTTCACCAGCCCAGGTGCTTTTCTAATTCCGTTCGAGGACAAACGTTTGTTTTAGAGGTGGAGAATGTGATGACCCGATAAGTCATCTTTAAATTTAACATTCAATTATGTGCTTCGAGACCTCGAATAGCACCATTCAACATTCCTCGACTTGCGTGCGTAATCCGTATAATTATTTGGAAAGCTTTTATGTAAATAATTGATAAAAATATAAAATAGTGCTTTAAAACTCATTTAAGTTGACTTCAATCAACGTTTAGAGCAAACAGACCTGGATCAGTATTTTAACGGTTCCGGTGGGTTCGTATCATGATTTAGGACTTGGGTGTATGTACGGAATCAAATTCGGAAGTCCCCAGCTCGAATTATCGTCATTTGACGAAAATTATAAACTTAAAGGTTAAAGATTTCCAAAGTTTGACCATGGATTTGACTTTGTAGATGTCGGACTCGGATTAAGATTTCGAGAGTTAGAATAGCTCTGTTATGTCATTTGGAACTTACCTGTAAAAATTGAGATTATTCCGGATTGATTTGATATATTTCGACGCGAGTTATATGTTACACCCCATGTTTTCGTGCGTGGAAGTACACCAGAAATAAATTGATGAAAGCTCGTAAATGAGATGTTACATCCCGCATTTTCAGACGTTAAAATTTCATCGTAAGTTTATAGACGCAAGCTCGGAAATGAGATTATTTTAAGGTTACAAATATTATGCTATTTCAAACAAGTGATGAGTAAATTCGTGAAGGTGAGAGGGTAAGCAAATCGAAGAAAATAAATTTCGTCGATGTTTGATATATTGGAATAAAATACGGCCCGAGCTAAAATACCCAGTATTTGTGGACTAGTACCATACAAGGTACCATACGGCTATGATAGTAAGGTGTATAAAGTGTAGTAAAAGTGAGTAGTATTTTATGTAATTTGAGATAATGCATAACTATGTGGATAATCGGGTAATTATTAATTTTAGTGAGAGATTAATAATTAGTGAATACTTAATTAGGATCTTGGATTGGATAAGCCTAAGAGGCAAAAATATAGCAGCAAGTAAGGATTAGATAATGATTAAGCAAGTCTTAAAAGTTAAGTGGAAGGATTTGAGAATTGTTTGGCCAAGTAATCCAAAAATTGGGGCCCACACAATTTGATAAAGAAATAACCTCCCTTCAATCATTAAATGAAAACGGAAAGTGCATATGTTTAGCAGCGAATCTTTAATAAGAATTCAACCAAAGTTGCTTATCATCTTAGCAACATAGTTGCTTCAATATTCCATTCAAAACGGGAGATTTCATAGCATCTTCAAGCAATTCTTATAAGATTTAAACCAAACTTCTTGCAACCAAACAATTCGAACGAGAATTTATTAGAACCGTAGCAACGTAAAATTTTGCGGTTCTAAAGGAGTACGGTGCAACCTTTCCCAAGAATATCATACGGATTTTTCCCTACTCCAGGTATGTTAAGGCTATCCCTTCTTTCTTTTTGGCATGATCCAAATGATACAAATGAAACAAGCAAAATACGCAACTTTCATAAATGACTCTATTCATATAAATACTCGGGGTGTCTATATTCATTATTCCCCATGTGAATTATTATTATATTCTCTGTTCATGGGTCTCAGAAAAATACGTATTTGATAAAGTTTGTCTGAAAGGTATATAGATTTTATGATATTCGAGAAATCTTATTAACGTATTTCTTATGCATTTCATGTATTTATACATGTACATTGACCCATGACCAGATGGCGTTATATACGTACCACCACCTGATCAACTGGTATACGTTGATGATTTTGCCCACAGTAGCTGAGATGATATGATGGGATGTCCTCAGAGGCCTGATGATGTTATGAAACATGTACCTATGCACGACATCACATTCATACGCATATGCATAACACTATAATTATTTCATGATTTACAGAGTTATCCAGACTTACAGGTTGAGTCATTTACTCTATATTTCTTCCATGTCTGTTATGTACTTATTTATGTGCCTTATATACTTGGTACATTATTCGTACTGACGTCCCTTTTGCTTGGGAACGCTACGTTTCATGCCCGTAGGTTTCGATAGACAGGTCGAGAGTCCTCCAAGTAGGCTATCAGATCAGCGGAAGATGTTGGTGTACTCCATTTGCTCCGGAGTTGCTTGTTTGGTCAGTATGATTTAGACGTGTATTGTTTGGTATGGCGGGGCCCTGCCCCGACCTTTGTGATAAGTATATACTCTTAGAGGCTTGTAGACATATGTCATGTATACGAATGCTTGTATGGCCTTGCCGGCCTATGTTTAGAGTTTATAAATTATCATGTTGGCCTATTAGGCCCGTATGTCACGTGTATATGATGATGTAATAAGAAAGATATGTTACATTGGTACTCGGTTGGTACTCGGCCCATCAGTTTGGGTCGTGACATTATATAATTGAAAATTTCATAAACTCATAAGTCCTAATCGAGGTGCGATTCGTAGCATCGACATTGTTTGATGTGATTTGAGACCTCGAGTAGGTCCGCGTTATGTTACAGGACTGCTTGGTATATTTAGACAGGGTTCTGAGTGGCTCAGGTGAGTTTCGGGGTGGTTTCGGACCATTTTTAGGCCATTTTTAGCTGTTAGTTTTTGGCTACAGCAGTGTGCAATGCGATCACGTGGAATTGGCCACGATCGCGAAGAGTAAAATGGGAAACATTGGCTAGTGAATCAGGATCGCGGAAGGCCTTTCGCGAACGCGTAGAGAAAAATTCTGTTGTTACTGACCCGAATTTGGAAGCTTGTATCGTGCACTCTATAAGGAATTTGGAGATGATCTAAAAATAAAAGTTGTAGTCTTTAATGTCTAATTTTCAGAAAATTAAACCATTTATCATTTGGAGTTTTGTACAAAATGTTATGACAAATATACTACATATTGTCTGAGAAGAATTTGGGAAGAGTAATAGAAGTTTGTACTTCGCGATCGCGGGGAAATGGCAGCGATTGCATAGAGTAAAAATGTTCTGAAAATTTTTGTGCTTCGCGACCGCGAAGAATTTTCCACGATCGCGAAGGGTAAATACCTGGGCAGCAGAATTTAAGTTCTGGAAAATGAGTCCATTTTTGACGATTTAGAGCTTGGGGAGAGGCGATATTTGGGAGATTTTCAAGGAAAATATCGGATTAAGAGTTCCTAACTCAATTTTGGTTAAATTATATGAATCTATTTTTATTTTTATCAATAAATTAGTGAATTGAATGGAAGAAAATGGGGTTTTTGTAAAATGTTCCAAAAATGAAAAATGAAGATTTGAAAGCGATCCGATGTCGGAATTCGATAATTTTGTATGGTTGAACTCGTATCGAAACGGATGTTCGAATTTCGTAAATTTTTGTTGGGTTCCAAAAAGTGGGCTCCACCTTGACTTTTGGTTGACGTTTCCGAAAACGACTTAAATTAAGTCTCTTTCGAATTGTGAATAATTTCTAAAGCTCCAATTGAATTGTTGATAAATAAATTGCTAGGTTTGATTGGTTTGGAGATTAATTCGAAAGGAAAAGGTGTTGTCGAGTGATCACTTGAATTGCGAAGTAAAATAAGTGTCGTGATTAACCTTGGCTTGAGGGAATAGAACCCTTGAACTATGTGTTATGTGAATTTCATGTGTAGCGACGTATAGACGATGTGGCGAGTGTCTATACGTCATCAAATTGCTTGTTTCCATATTTCTACATATTCCACTAATTGCCTCATTTCATGAATTAATTGATTCTTTTATTTTGCATTGCCTACTATTATGCTTGATTTCATCCCTTAATTGCTACCTGTTTATTTGATTTTTGTGCCATAATTGCTACTTGATAATTAGGATTTCATATATTAAATTGCATGTCTCCTCCCTCATTCTACACTTATTTGTTACTTGCCCCTATTTGTTGCCTACATAATGTATAATTCTTGTATACCTTGTTGCTTAATAGTTTCATATTAATTATAGTATTTGTTGAAGTAGTCTTACGTATAAGTGTTATTAATTTATATTATTGGATTGAGTTGCACGCCGCAACGAAATTTATTTGAAAAATTATATTGTTGGAGGTTACACGCTGCAACAGATTTTATTTTAAGTTTGTATTGATGGATCGGGTTGCAAGCCGCAACGAAATTTAATTGAAGGATTTTATCGTGGGAACGGGTTGCACGCCGCAACAGAATGATAAAAGTAATGATTGGTTGTGACTGCCGAATTGACCTCGATTGGTGACATGACTTACTTGTCTTACATTTATTCCTGTTATTATTATTATTATTATTATTATTATTATTATTATTATTATTATTATTATTATTATTATTATTATTATTATTATTATTGCTTACAGGTTAACGTAAGCGGCATGCCTTAGCCTCGTCACTACTTCGTCCAGGTTAGGCTCGACACTTACAGAGTACATGGGGTCTGTTGTACTCATACTACACTCTGCACTTCTTGTGCAGATACTGGAGTTGGTTCCAGCGGCGTACTGTAGATTTTCTAGGATTCAGCTATTAGAGGAGACTTGAGGTATAACTGCACGGCGTTCGCACCTTTGAAGTCCCCTTCCACTTTATCTTAGCTGTGTGCTTTCTTTCAGTCATCTTTATTTTTATTCAGATCATTATTTGTATTATTCTAGAAGCTCGTACACTTGTAACACCAGTTCTGGGATGGTATTTCGGCATCGATATTATTTTTGTTGTTCACTTTAATTCAGACTTTATTTTATTTGTTTGATTTCTTTATTATTAATTAAAATAAATTATTAAAAATGGTTAAAATTATTCTAACGTTGGCTTGCCTAGTAAGTGAAATGTTATGTGTCATCACGGTCCCGAAGGTGGGAATTTCGGGTCGTGACATAAGCATGAACACCTATATTCTAAACTTAAATTACCCAAATCTCCTTCAAAAGCTGATATACCATTTTATCCTTTAAAACTACACTATTCATTCCAAATTAATGTATAGAGATGTAAAAACAGTAAACGAGAATATACAATGCATCTTGTACTATTTGGAATGGGGTACCTTTAGTACACTGAACTAATTAATTAGTATTCCCAACTACATGCATACTCAAATAATTAGTAGGAGAAGAAAAGGCGTCATCTACTCAACTTACAATGAATAGAGTAATTTATTTATTTCACCATAAAGCATAGCCATAAACGTTGCAATGAATAGATCAATTGATTAATTTCGCACACTAATAGTGTCACGATCCGAAATTTCCACCGACGGGACCGTGATGGCGCCTAACATTTCACTTGATAGACAAGCCAATGTTAGAAAAATCGTTAAACTAATTTCTTATTTCCATTCAGTAAATAACCATAATTAACCAAGATGAAATATATTAAGTGCGGAATATTATAAAACTGTATTAGTTACTACCACCCAGATTTGGAGTCACAATTCATGAACATTCTAGAATTTACTACAAGTAATAGTCTGAAAGAAATACGACTGTCTGAATGAAAGAAAACAGTGGGACATAAAAGATAGACGGAGACTTCAAGGTCTATGAACGCTGACAGATCTACCTTGAGTCTCCGGACAACGGACCAGTAGCAAATCTCGATCAACCTGAGCCGGTATCAAAATCTGCACAGAAAGTGCAGAGTGCAGCATCGGTACAACCGACCCCATGTACTGATAAGTGTCGAGCCTAACCTCGACAAAGTAGTAACGAGGCTAAGGCAAGGCACCTATTAATCAACATGTACAATTTAACAGTGTATATGAAAATAACAGAAATGAAGAACCAAACAGGAAATGTCAGGAGGGAACATACTAAGGGGAATACAAGATAAAGAACTACAACAGAGTGATCATCGGAGCAGTCAATATACCATGAATCAACAGGAATAGTGAATACAGTAAGGAAAAATGTACGGCATCACCCTTCGTGCTTTTACTCTCAATCTCACCATAATATAAATAGAAACGGCACGGCATCACCCTTCGTGCATTAACTCTCATATCATGGCACGGCATCACCCTTCTTGTATTAGCACTCACAATATGGCACGACATCACCATTCGTGCATTAACACTCATAATATGGCACGGCATTACCCTTTGTGCATTAACACTCATAATATGGCACGACATCACCATTCGTGCATTAACACTCATAATATGGCATGGCATCACCCTTCGTGTATTAATACTCTCCCTTACCATAATGCAATGCATAAATATTAATAGGGAGATAGAATAGCAAGTACAAATCTTACCTCAACATTTGGTTCCATAACATCTATCTCAACTTTGAAATAAAAAGTCAATTATAACCAGAAAATCCGTAAACATGATGAGAATGATAAATTGAACAACACTAGTATAACACATCGCAATTAGGCATAGGGTTTAGACAATATAAGAAAATTGAGAAACATGAAAAACAGGTAAATTAGCGGCGCATAAGTACTCGTCACCTCACATATACGCCGCTCACATGAATTTCATTTAGCAAGTAATCTAAGGTTCTTAATTCCCTCAAGTCACGGTTAGACACAATACTTACTTTGCTCTGAAGGCCACTTAATTCTCAATCACAGCTTTTTCTTTGGAATTCACCTCCAAACCACGCGTACCTATTCAAAAATGACTCAATAATATCAAATTTTGCTAAAGGAATTAATTATATTGCATAAATTTAGATTTCCTAAATTTTCCTCCAAAAAGTCGAAAATCGCCCCCGGGCCCGCTTGGTCAAAACCCGAGGTTCGGACCAAATTCTATTTATCCATTCACCCCCGAGCCCGAATATATAATTAGTTTTGGAATCCGACCTCAAATTGATATCTAAATCCCCAAATTTCCGAAATCCCTAGTTTCTACCCAAAACCCCTAATTCTACCATGAAAACATTAGATTTTTGGTTGAAATCTTATAAAGTGTAGTAAAAGATTGAAAGAAACCAGCTTAGAATCACTTACCTATGATTTGGGGAAGAGATGGTCTTTGGAAAATCGCCTCTTTTATTTTAGGTCTTGAAAATTTGGGAAATGAATGAAAATTCCCGTACAAAAGTCATTTTGTTCAGCTGCAGACGTCGCATTTGCGACCTGAGCTTCGCAAATGCGAAGCTCGCAAATTGCGAAGCCTTCACAATCCTGCTGCCCTTCACAAATGCGAGGAACGTTTCGCAATTGCGATCACTGACCTCGCAAATGCGGACAAAAGATCGCATTTGCGATCCATACCCCTCCCAGACTCCCTTCGCAAATGCGAAGAAAAGTTCGCAATTGCGAACACAGGCTGGCCCAGCTTCTCTTCGCATTTGCGATGAGATGTTCGCAAATGTGACCTCAACAGTGATCGCAAATGCCAACCCTGACCTCGCATTTTCGAGGTCTGAGGTCTGCAATACAGCTAAAGCACACCAGCTATTTTTCTAAGTCCAAATCATTTTGTAGCCTATCCTAAACTCACATGGCTTGAACATAGGCTCAAATAGAATTTGAAGGGTCCTAGCTACGCCATGCATTCAATACAAAATCTAGAAAGCTGCAGGGATGACAAAAAGAGGGCGCTTTCCTGTGTTGCACTGAAAAAAAGGACCTAAGAGACGAGCGTCTTCTCTTAGGTTTCTTCCTCTCGCGCCCGTCGCCGCCCGGCCCGCGTTAGAGGNTAGAATCAACTTGAATTCGGGACCGCTATTCGAAATCTTAGTGAAACACTGGATTTCTTATCTCATGTCTGCTTTTCGTGAAAAAATACCAATTGAAGTGGAGGGTTTCTTCAAACAACAAGGGACTGGGTCAACTATTCAATCAAATGATATTGAGCATGTTTCCCATCTCTTCTCGAGAAACAAGTGGGCTATTTCTTTGCAAAACTGTGCTCAATTTCATATGTGGCAATTCCGCCAAGATCTCTTCGTTAGTTGGGGGAAGAATCCGCCCGAATCGGATTTTTTGAGGAACGTATCGAGAGAGAATTGGATTTGGTTAGACAATGTGTGGTTGGTAAACAAGGATCGGTTTTTTAGCAAGGTACAGAATGTATCGTCAAATATTCAATATGATTCCACAAGATCTAGTTTCGTTCAAGTAACGGATTCTAGCCAACTGAAAGGATCTTCTGATCAATCCAGAGATCATTTGGATTCCATTAGTAATGAGGATTCGGAATATCACACATTGATTAATCAAAGAGAGATTCAACAACGAAAATCAAACATGCACACAAGTCTAAAAACATCATACGAACTTGTTCGCGCGATCAAATCGCCAAAATAACACCTAGAACTACGAATTTAGTACCAAATCAAATCAAATTCTCAAGAACACTTTAAAATTTCTATTATCTCAACTAGACGTCTGAATCACGTCAAATCAACTCCGTTTCTAACCAAATTTCACAGATAAGTCTTAAATATCATAATGAACCTGTACCAGGCTCCGCAACCAAAATACAGACCCGATACTAAAAATGCCAAATTTCAATAAATTCTTAAAAACAAATAATTTTCAGACTTTTAATTTTCATCAAAAATTCATAACTCAAGCTAGGGACCTCCGAATTAAATTTCGGTCATACGCCTAGGTCCCATAATTTGATACGGACCTACCGGGACCGTCAAAATACGGATTCGGGCCCGTTTACCAAAAATGTTGACCAAAGTCAACTAAAATTAACTTTTTAGGCAAAAATTCTTATTTTTATTAGTTTTTAACATAAAATATTTCTGGAAACCTGCCCGGACTGCGCATGCAAATCGAGGAGGGTAAAAATGAGATTTTTAAGGCTTAAGAGCGCAGATTCAAGTTCTAAAATTTAAGATGACCTCTTAGGTCATCACAATCTCCACCTCTAAAATAATTGTTCGTCCTCGAACGGACATAGAAAAGTACTTGGGCTGGTGAAAAGGTAGGGATATCTACTTCGCATATCGGACTCGGACTCCCAAGTAGCTGCCTCAATAGGCTAACCTCTCCACTGCACTCGAACTGAAGGGTAACTCTTTGATCTCAACTGGCGAACTTGTCGGACTAGAACTGCCACCGGCTCCTCCTCGTAAGTCAAATCCTTGTCCAACTCGACAGAGTTAAAATCTAACACATGGGACGGATCGCCGAGATACTTTCGAAGCATGGACACATGGAATACCGGATGAACAACTGCTAAACTAGGTGGTAACGCAAGCCTGTAAGCCACCTCTCCCACTCTCTCCAGAATCTCAAAAGGTCTGATATACCTAGGGCTCAACTTGCCCTTCTTTCTGAACCTTATTACACCCTTCATGGGTGAAACCTGGAGCAATATTCTTTCTCCAACCATGAATGCAATATCACGAACTCTACGGTCGGCATAACTCTTCTGCCTGGACTGAGCTGTGTGAAGTCGATCCTGAATAATCTTGACCTTATCCAAGGCATCCTGTACTAAGTCTGTGCCCAACAACCGAGCCTCTCCCGGCTCGAAATACCCAACTGGCGACCGACACCACCTACCATATAATGCCTCATAGGGAGCAATTTGAATGCTCGACTGGTAGCTATTATTGTAGGCAAACTCCGCTAACGGCAAACATTGATCCCAAGAACCTCCAAAGTGAATAACACAGGCGCAGAGCATATCCTCTAAGATCTGAATAGTACGCTCGGACTGTCCGTCCGTCTGAGGATGAAATGTTGTGCTCAACTCAACCCGCGTACCCAACTCACGCTGAACTGCCCTCCAAAAGTATGAGGTAAACTGTGTACCTCGATCAGAAATGATAGACACGGGCACACCGTGAATACAGACGATCTCACGAATATAAATCTCTGCCAACTGCTCCAAGGAATAGGTAACTGCCACTGGAATGAAATGCGCTGACTTAGTCAGCCTGTCCACAATGACCCAAACTGCATCGAACTTCCTCTGAGTCCGTGGAAGTCCAACAACAAAGTCCATAGTGATACACTCCCACTTCCACTCAGGGATATCTAACCTCTGAAGTAAACCACTAGGTCTCTGATGCTCACACTTTACTTGCTGGCAATTTAGGTACCGAGCTACATAGGCAACTATGTCCTTCATTCGCCTCTACCAATAATGCTGCCTCAATTCCTGATACATCTTGGCGGCGCCCGGATGAATAGAATACAGGGAACTGTAGGACTCCTCAAGGATCAACTCACAAATTCCATCCACATTAGGCATACAAATACGACCCTGCATCCTCAAAACTCTGTCATCTCCAACAGTAACCTGCTTGGCATCACCGTGTCGTACTGTGTCTCTAAGGACAAGTAAATAAGGATCATCATCCTGCCGATCTCTGATGCGCTCAAATAAAGAAGATCGAGCAACTGTAAGCTAGAACACGGTTAGGCTCAGAAACATCTAACCTCACTAAATGGTTGGCCAAGGCCTGAACATCCAATGCAAGCAGTATTTCACCAACTGGAATATATACAAGGCTACCCATACTGACTGACTTTCTACTCAAAGCATCGG
>AWOL01S0084029.1:0-10214 GCA_000715115.1 Nicotiana otophora | reverse complement strand
CAAGGTCTAGCATTATCACAGTCTCACTACATTGAAAAGGTACTTGACAAGTTTAAGTATTTGTATTTCAAAATTGCCAAGACTCCAATTGAAGTGAGTTATGTACTTCAAAAGAATTAAGGTGAAAGTGACTCACAATGAGACTATGCAAGAGTATTGGGAAGTTTGATGTATATCATGAATTGTACGCGACCAGATATAATATGTGCTATTAGTAAACTGAGTCGGTTTACAAGTAATCCCAATCACATACGTTGGATGGTAATGAAACGAGTTTTGGAGTATCTCAAACATACCCAAAATTTTGCTCTGCATTATAACAAATATCCCTCCGTGATCGAGGGATATAGTGATGCAAATTGGATCACTGGATCATCTGAAGTTAAATCTACGAGTGGATATGTTTTCACAATTGGGGGTGGAGCAGTGTCTTGAAAATCATCCAAACAAACATGCATCGCCCGTTCTACAATGGAATCTGAATTCATAGCTTTAGATAAGGTCGGTGAAGAAGCTGAATGGCTTCGGAATATCTTGGAAGATATTCCATTTTGGCCCAAACCTTTGGCACCTATTTGTATACATTGTGATAGTCAAGCGGCAATAGGCAGGGCAGGGAGTGTTATGTATAAAGGAAAATCTCGTCATATACGATGGAGACACAATACTATTAGACAACTACTCTTTAGTGGTGTTATGACAATTGACTACGTAAAGTCAAGAGATAACGTGTCGGATCCACTTACAAAAGGCCTATCTAGAGAGGCAGTTGAAAGATCATCAAAGGGAATGAGGTTAAGGTCTATGACACGTCATCATGGCGGTAACTCTACCTAGCAGACTGGAGATCCCACGAGCTAGGTTCAAAGAGATCAAACAAAGTTATGAATGACGGTTCAACATTGTCAAAATAACTCAACCCATTCTCGTGATGAAGACAATGTTCAGAAATTGAGGTAAAGCATTAAGGCTAATTGATGAGTCAACAAAGATTAAAGGGTTTTTAATAATTTGCTAAGTCTGGCAGGATATGACCAGATAGTGTATCTATAGGATTACACGTTTAGAAATTACTTATGTGAGTGTGAAGTGTAAGCCGCTTCAAGAGGAATGAAAGTAAAGGCCCATTCTCTAAGCACTCATGAAACCAGGCGGTGTTCATGGCTAAAACGAACACAACTGTGAGAACCATAGATGGTTAAGGATTGATTGTGTGACTTATGTTGTTTATGTATACAACAAAGCTCGAAGGTTCAAAGATATCAAATCTACCGATTGACCGAGTATATCCGATATAAGTTCACTACGGAAAGTTCAAAGGGA
Organism: Nicotiana otophora; assembly: GCA_000715115.1. Classification (NCBI taxonomy): domain Eukaryota; kingdom Viridiplantae; phylum Streptophyta; class Magnoliopsida; order Solanales; family Solanaceae; genus Nicotiana; species Nicotiana otophora. Next base: position 8,891 of record AWOL01S0084029.1, on the reverse strand, counting down.
AACTTACTTATCTAGATGCAATTAATTCTTATATGTAAAATACACATGCGTCCGTGCATTCCTTTATTTTATAGTCATTCCGCATTCATATGGGGGATTGTTGGAATTTTAAGCTTGTGTAGCTTAAAGAGGGTGAATGAGAAATGGAGGAAAAATAAAATATTTGAGTTTTCCTCCTTGGCAAAGGGACATTGTCCCATATTGGAGGAAGAAAAGGCTTTTGATGGGTATATATAATTGCTTTTCTTCTAGATCTTAAAGAGTTAAGAAGAAGGCAAGCCTCGCGCCGTCGTCGTCGTCGCTCGCTTGGCTCGGCTTCCGCTTCCGCTTCCGCTTCGGATTCAGATTTGGTCAAAGATTGATTGATTAATCTTTTTGGACAAAATTCCTTTCAATTATTTAATTAATTAATTAAATAATTAACGAAAAATTCAATCCAGAATAACCCATGACCCGCGACCCGGTCCGGTCAGGCCCGTTTTCTTTTCCGGATTATTTTAAATCTATTTTCCCGCAATATTTCAAACAACCTGTTCCAACAGTCATGCCTGTTTCTGAAAGGTTGCAAACCTTTTCAGAAACAATGCCAGCAACTCTATAAATATACTTTGAATCCCAGAATCTTTCCTTACGAAATTTTCTGATCTTCTTCTTCTGCACAAAAAATTCCAGTGTGTTTTACAGCCTTCGAGTGGCTCGTTGTTCACCGGCGGTTTTTGGTACCAACACTCCGGTGAGTTAAATCGTTCTATCCTGGGAGGATATATTCCCGCACCTCGGGTACTTGAGGGGAATAATTTCCTTAAGGACACACTGTGTATTCAGTGGGCTCGATTTATTCCTATACTGTTTTTTCAGAATTTATTTCGTTAAACAAGTATTACTAACTTTCTATTTTGTTTATATATTTCAGAAAGTTTAATGATTTAATTGTTTATTACAGCAATACAGATTTATAACACGTATTTGTTTAGAAAATTGTTTAAATGTTTATGACTTGGACTCCTCTCTCTTGTTTGGTAGTTGAACTGTAAAGATAAATTGTAGTAACTGAAAGATACATGTTTGGAATGATATATGGCTTTTAAATGATGTTATTTTGCTTATAAATATTATTAGTGTATTTAAATGTTTACTCATGTTTAACTAGGGGAAGAATGTACGCTATTTTCTAGTTAATATTTTGGATTTAATTATTCATGCTTAAATTAATACTATAGATATATTAATTCCAAGGCAACTGAACTGTTATAGAAGTAACTAAAACGGGTCATGGGAGTTTTTGGTTGGTAAAGTGATGCTAACAAGAATTGGTTTTGGTATTGAACTATTATTTGTTGGCTTTAGTGAGCCGTTGGTTGATTTGAATTTTAGAGAAGAAAGCATGTATGGGTGTAGGTAACAGAGTTGGTCCAACTTTACGATTCTCTTAATGTTAGCCTGTTAATTACTTTTAATGTAAATAACCATGTCAACTGCAACAATAGCTAAGTGATATACTTCCTCCACAATAACTCCATAACCTATAAATTCACAATAATCTCAAATTTAGGAGTTAGAACAATTCACTCGCTAATATGCTTTTAGGCATGATTAATAAATAAATTGTCATGACTATGTGTACGATTTCTATGGCATAGTCATGATACGTAAATCTAATTCAAGTGCGCGTACACGCGACTTGACCACAACTTCAAATAATTAAAGTAAACATGTTGTGAATCACGGGTACGTTTCACATGGCGTGATTTGCGATGTTTCCAAAAATAATAAGTGCGCGACACCGCGACTTGTTTAAATAAATTTCATAATTGCTTAAAAAACTTTTTAAAAGCGGTATAAAAGCAGTAATGCATAAAAGATTTTAGATATATAATAATTCAGATAATTAAGCCGAATATTAATTGTTAAAAGACCGTGCTAAAATTACGAAACTCGAGAGTGCCTCACACCTTCTCTCGGGTTAACAGAATTCCTTACCCGGTCTTCTGTATTCGCGGACCATAAATAAAGTCAATTTTCTTGATTTGAGATTTTAAAATAAATCGGTAACTTGAGATACCATAATAATTATTTCAAGTGGCGACCCTAATTAAATAAATAATCTAATTTCAAATAATGTCGCTTTAATTGAAAAAACTTTGCTTATCTTCCAAAAAGGAGGTGTCACGGTGGTCAATACCAATGATCATCCCGTAATCGAGGCTGGCTTTAAGCATGACTTAAAAACCGAAGTATTATAAAGTCAAACTTACACAAAGACATATTTTGATCCACGTGTATACTTCAAAAGTTTTTCTGATAATAACTTTATTATATTGTTGTTGTATATGGATGACATGTTGATTGTAGGAAAAGACAAGGGGTTGATCGTAAAGTTGAAGGGAGATTTGTCCAAGTCATTTGATACGAAGGACTTGGGCCCAGCACAACAAATTCTCGGTATAAAGATAGTTCGAGAGCGAACAAGCAGAAAGTTATTGTTGTCTCAGGAGAAGTACATTGAACATGTATTGGAACGCTTCAACATGAAGAATGCTAAGCCAGTAAGCACACCTCTTTCTAGTCATCTAAAGTTGAGCAAGAAGATGTGTCCTACAACTATGGAGGAGAAAGAGAACATGGCTAGAGTTCCTTATTCTTTAGCAGTCGGAAGCTTGATGTATGCAATGATATGCACTAGACCTGATATTGCTCACGCAGTTGGTGTTGTCAGCAAGTTTCTTGAAAATTCTGGAAAGGAACATTGGAAAGCAGTCAAGTGGATACTCAGGTACCTAAGAGGTACTGTAGGAGATTGCTTGTATTTTGGAGGATTTGATCCAATCTTGAAAGGCTATACAAATGCTGATATGGCAGGTGATATTGATAATCGTAAATCTACTACAGGTTACGTATTCACATTTTTAGGGGAGAGCTATATCATGGCAGTCAAAGTTGCAGAAGTGTGTTGCACTCTCTATAACTGAAGCAGAGTATATTGCCGTTACTGAAGCTGGCAAGGAGATGGTTTAGCTGAAACGATTCCTTCGAGAGCTTGGATTACATCAAAATGAGTATGTCGTCTATTGTGATAGTCAAAGTGCAATAGACCTGAGCAAAAATACCATGTATCATGCAAGGACGAAGCATATCGACGTGAGATATCACTGGATTCGAGAAAGGATAGAGGATGGATCTATGCAGGTCAAGAAGATCCATACAAGTTAGAATCCTTTGGATATGCTGACCAAGGTAGTACCAAGAGACAAGTTTGAGCTATGCAAAGAACTTGTCGTCATGCACTCAAACTAGAATCTTCGGTGTTACCTCCTTCGGGTGAATGCGACTAGAGGAGGAGATTTGTGGGGTCCATCCCATGATTTAAGGCCTTTGATAAAGACTTCTAAGTCTTTTTCTTTGAATTGGCAGTCATAGTTTTTGAATTGTCAATAATTGAAGAAAAATGTCAAATATAATAGGCGTGAGAGAGCGAGGCTCCGCCTATAAAAGGAAAGTTTCGGCTCTTATTTCTACACACAAATCTCAGAGGAAAAATATATCTGAGAGTTAAAAAGAAAGAGTGAGGTTTCACAGACATGATATAAGAAAATAATTTGTGAGAAAAATAGAGAGTGAGCGATATTATAGTGAGGCGGGAATATCAAAAGATGGTTATTTCTTTTGAGTGTTGTAGTGGTCTTTGGAGTATTTTACTCGGACCTACAAAGTGTAAAATTCCTTGCTATAGTGATATCAGTTGCTCGTTTTGGGCTTGTGGTTTTTTCCCTTATTCAAAAGGATTTTCCACGTAAAAATCTTGGGATCGTTGTTTCTCCTTTTATTCTTGTTAATTACCGTATCTCGGTGCTACGTTATTATTTCGCTTTTATTATTGTGAATATTATTTATGTAGGGAATTTATTCCCAACAATCCCTCCCGTCTTAATCTAATTAGAACCATGAGTATGAAAAAAATCATGGTAAGGAAATTTACTCCTTAGTGAGCTTTATACCGCGTAAATTCAAATTAGTTGAGCCGCAATTCAAATATTGAATATCGAATTAAGAAAAAAAAAAGAATTGTCGCTTCATCTCTCCATCTCTCAAGGGCAGAGAATTAATTGCAATCCCTTCCATGCATGATGCAATAACATTAATTTGTGAATGATTTCCTGATCTTTTATTGTAATTAAGTTAGGTCATGTATTATGTGTACTCCACCATTTTATAAATAATGAGCCTATATATATATAAGTAAAAAGAGGAAGCAAGCGTGGAATGCAAACCAACTGACTGATGGAGTAATAATTTACCACTCCTACTAAAGGCGCTAAAGAAATATTGATCTTTAGTGAATCTGAGGATGTCGTTGCTTTCAATAGATTTGTGTGAAGATTATATACGTCTGGTGCAAGTCATGTCAGTGTTAAAAACTCTTTTTAGTTGGTGTTTATTTTTCAACTCAGAACATTCTTGCCTAGTATAGGGTTTTGCCTTGTTAACTAAATTTTTCTCACATGCACTTAATTAAGAACTTATTTTCTTTTATTATGGGCGTTTCCCTTCCTTTTCCTTTGATCAACATGGTGGATCAAGTCTTTGGTTGACTCAAACTATATATGCATATTGAGTATTCGCAAGGACCATATAAGTACCTTTATTTATTTGGAAAATTCCTAAGAAAAATCGCAGCTACTGTATTTCGGGTGTACATTGGGTAACATATTCAATGTGCAATAGCTCGCAAATCATATAGGAGATGTAAATCGCACTAGGTCCGGTACGACGAACTCTAACGGAGGAAACTGCTGGTGATGAAAATTTATCCTAGATCTCCCATGTGGGAACCACTTACACAAGCAACTCAGTCAATCCATGAAGCCTCTTCATAAGTATTTGATAGACAAAGTTATTTGTATTTGTGAGAGTGAGAGATACGTAATATCTAATGAAATTAATTGAAGTACGCCTAAGTTAGCTCAAACACTGTCATAAAAAAAGAACCATCATTACGACGAGCATTATTTGGGAGCAATTATTCAAGAATTAGAAGATGGTTGGCATGTCATGCAAGAATTAGAAGATGGTTGGCATGTCATGCATATTAATTACACACATTTGATTTTGTATCAGTCTATCGCCGCGTGATTGAGAGTTAACCGATGCGTGCGTTGTTATTCTAATCCGCATTTTCATGGATGAGTCAAACTTCTTGTACCACCGTCTTGGTGCCTGCTTCAACCCATAAAGACTTTTATTCAGTTTGCACACCATGTGTTTCCTTTCAGCTACTTCAAATCCTTCTTGATCCTCCATATAGACCTCCTCTTTCAAAACTTCGTGAAGAAATGCAGTTTACACGTCCAACTGCTCCACTTCAAGATCTAGGCTAGCTGTTAAGCTGAAGATTGTTCGAATAGAAGTCATTTTGACAACGGGTGAGAAAATTTTGGCAAAATCAATACCTTTCTTCTGCTCGAAGTCTTTTACTACAAATCGAGCTTTGTATTTGACAAGTTTGCCATTTTCATCTTTCCTGAGTTTAAAGACCCATTTGCATTTGAGTGGTCTTTTTCTCTTTGGAAGTTCAACCAGCTTGTACGTGTCATTTTTCTATAGAGATTCCATCTTCTCTTGCATGGCTTTCATCCACTGGTTCTTTTCTGGATGAGACATAACCTCTTTAAGACTTTCTGGCTCCCTTTCATCACTGATGATGACATACTCAGTGGAAGGGTACTTGAATGACTCTACCCTTGGCCTCTCTGATATCCTGAGAGGTTGAGGTTGTTCTTCTTCCTGAGTGGGGTACTCCACTTGCTCGACATCATCATCAAGTTGCTCCCCCTGCTCAATAACCTCACCAGGTTGCTCCCCCTGCTCGGCAACCTCGTCGGTCCTACTTTCTGCACTTGTGGGATTACTAGAAATAGAAGGAATAGTAACACAGTTAGGAATTATACTATTCTTGGCCTTCTATGGCATATCATCAATAGTTCTAACTTCACTTTCTCGGAAGACTACATCTCTGCTTCTGATGACCTTCTTCTTTACAGGATCTCACAATCTGTATTCGAACTCTTCATCTCCATATCCGATGAATATGCAGGGAACAGATTTATCATCCAGCTTTGTTCTCTGCTCCTTTGGTACATGTGCAAAAGCTCTGCAACTGAACACCTTCAGATGTGAGTAGGACACCTCCTTGTTGGTCCAAACTCTCTATGGGATGTCAAACGCCAACGGAACTGATGGACTCCGATTGATCAGGTAACAGGCTATCTGAACTGCTTCACCCCACAATGACTTAGGCAATTTAGCCATTCTAAGCATGCTTCTCACCTGCTCCACAATGGTGTGGTTCATCCTTTCGGCTACGTTATTGTGTTGTGTGGTTCTAGGAACTGTCTTTTCATGTCTGATCCTATGGCTTGAATAGTTCTCTTCAAATTCCCTTGAAGTGTACTCACCTCCATTGTCACTTCGGAGACGCTTTAGCTTTTGGCTTGTCTCCCTTTCCACCATAGCATGAAACTTATGGAAACTTGTAACACCTGATCTTTGGTTTTTAAAATATAAACCCATAATTTTCATTAAGCATTATCAATAAAAGTAACAAAATATTTGTTACCGCCCATTGATTCAATTTCCATTGGATCACAAACATCAGAATATACCAAATTAAGTATATTCAATTTTCTTTTAGACGATGTTTGAAATGAGACTCTATGCTGCTTACCAAATAAGCAGTAGTCACAAAAGTTTACCGTTGTACCTTTAGCATAAGAAATGAGTGATTTCCTGGCAAGAATATGCAATTCCTTCTCGCTCATATGACCCATTCTTTTGTGTTACAAATCTACAAAAATCTCATCTAGTGCCGCATTCAATTCACCTTGGCATATTTCTGCATTTGTCCGGTATAACCTGCTACGAGCAACTCCCTTTGCAATCACTAATGATCCCTTGGTGAGTCTCCATGTTTTATTTGTAAAATAGTTCTTGTATCCATCTCGATCTAAAGTAATTCCCGAGATCAAGTTCATCCGCATATCAGGTACATGCCGCACGTCCTTTAGGACCAATGTGCATCCGACATTTATTTTGATACAAATATCACCGATCCCCGCAATCTTTGAGTAACTTGTGTTACCCATTCTCACAATTCCAAAATCACCTGCTACATATCTGCAAAACAATTCTTTTACCGGTGTGGCATGGTAAGATGTTGTTGTATCAACTACCCATTCTGAATCTGGACCTGATAAGTGCATGCATTCCTCTTCCTCGTTTATAAAAAGGACAACATTATCATTATTTTGCACTATGGCGGTTATGTTGTAGTCATTATTCTGGCCACTAGTTTCACCTTTGCCCTTCCTTGAATTTGGGCAATCTCTTTTGAAGTGACCTGGTTGATCACAATTGTAGCAATTTCTAACTCTTGATTTGGATCGGTTCTTAGACTTCCCACGAGCTCCGGATCTACCATAGTTGTTCGAACTCCTTTGATAACTCCTGCATCTACCTTCTGTGATGAGAGCATGTCCTTGATTTTTAAGCTTCTTTCTCATCTTCTCATTGAGTAGAAGAGCCGATGTGACATCTTTCAACTCAATGGTTGTCTTACCGTGCAGGATGGTTGTTGCCAAATTATCGTAGGAAGATGGAAACCAGTTCAACAACAAGATGACTTTATCTTTTTTCTCGATTTTCACTCCGAGATTGGCGAGCTGCGTGATTAATCCGTTAAACACATTTAAATGTGACAAAAAATTCGTACCTTCACCCATGTGTAGGGCGTATAGCTGCTTCTTCAGGTAAAATTTATTTGTCAGCATTTTGGACATGTATAAGCTTTCCAACCTTGTCCAAATGCCACATATGATGTCTTCATCAATGATGTTATTTACCACATCATCTGATAAGTGCAGCCTGATTGCACTAGCAGCCCTTTCATCCAAGTCAGCCCAATCCTCAGCTTTCATGGCATCAGGCTTTTTGGCATCAACATCTAGTACCTTGTGTAAACCTTATTGGATGAGCAGATCCCTCATCATTCTTTTCCATGTTGAGAAACTGTTATCTCCGTTAAATTTTGCTACCTCGTACTTTACTCTAGACATTTTTATTTTTCACCGAGTATAGTACTACCGACAGTGAATAGTATTTTTGTGAATGAGCAGAACCCCGTGCTCTGATACCAATTATTGGAAATAAATCTCGTACAGAAATAATATTTACAGTAATAAAAGCGGAATAATAATGTAGCACCAAGATACGGTAATTAACAAAAATAAAAGAGTGACAACGACACCAAGATTTTTACGTGGAAAACCCTTTTGAATATGGGATAAAACCACGACCCCGAGACGAGTAACCGATATCATTATTGCAAGGAATTTTACATTTTGTAGGTCCGAGTAAAATACTCCAAAGATCACTACAACACTCAAAAGAAATAGCCCTCTTTTGATATTCCCGCCTCACTACAATATCGTTCACTCTCTATTTTTCTCACAGATTATTTTTTTATACCCTGTCTGTGAAACTTCACTCTTTCTTTTTAACTCTCAGATATATTTTTCTTCTGAGATTGGTGTGTAGAGATGAGAGCCGAAGCTCTCCTTTTATAGGCGGAGCCTCACTCTCTCACGCCTACTATATTTGATATTTTTCTTCAATTGTTGACAATTCAAAAACTATGACCGCCGGTTCAAAGAAAAAGACTTATAAGTCTTTATCAAAGGCCTTAAATCATGGGATAAATCCCATAGGAATATCTTATTAGGGGCGGAGCTAAAGATCAAAGTATGACGGAATTTAATAACTTTGAAACATACTTTGTATTTGTTATTCCCGGTCAATATTTCTGTATTTGTAAATATTAATCCTGCAAAATAAAAGTT
>AWOL01S0084028.1:0-23853 GCA_000715115.1 Nicotiana otophora | reverse complement strand
GGGGTGCATGCAGGTAATAAGAAGAAGGAAAGAAAGGGAACAAGGGGGCGGTCGCCGGAAAAGCGGGCAGCAGTGCCGCACCAGCAGATGCGAAGGGAGAGGAAAAGAAGAGAAAAGGGGGGAGAAGAAAAACAGTGGGAAGAAGAAGAAGAAGAAAATGGGGAAAAGGTACTGCTATAGTCAACGAAAAAGGGGGCGCCGGCGGGCAGCGGTCGCCAGAGATGATGCCTCTGTTAGTTTTGGGAGTGAGGGAATAAGGAAGAAAAGAGAGAGAGGGGGGGAGGCGAGAGAGATGGGGGGACTTACCTGCTGGGTGTGGGTGGTCGTCGGCCGCCGGCCATACAAGTAACCGTTAGAGCTGGCTGGGGGAGGGAGCGTGGAGAGAGAAAGTATTAGAAAAGAAGAAAAATCAAAAAAGAAAAATGATGTTACATTCCATCTATTGTCCATGATAGAAAGGTAGTATTCAGTTCAGTTGTTTGATATGCGGTTAAACAGTGAACTTCCATTTGATTAGGGAGGGGAAGACTGGGATAAACATAAATCAAGAATATGCAAAAATCAACATGGACAACCTGAAGCTCCTGATCAACAACAATAGGAGGAAGAAGACCACGCAAATAGTGGGAATCCCTTTCTTTCTCCCTAGAAGCAAGCCCTTTGTTGTAGTTTGGATCACGCAAATATGAGCGTCCGCTGCTCAAACAACAGAATCATATTCACAATGGACATAAACTGTACATCTGCTTAACACTAAAAAAATAATGAAGTTGATCAACAGATTCCATAAAATGACATCATTTTCAAGTGAGTTCAAATAAAAAAAAATTGAATTTTTTTAACAAAAAGGATACTTTTGAATTCACGCAGCCAATTATAGAAATCACCCAAATTTGTGGCGTCCATCATGGTGTCCAACATGGATATGCTCCTGAATACAATATAAAAAGCATTGAGTATCAGTCTGAGCATTACATAGTACCTGAGTTGAGGCTTTTTCAGCTGAATGAGGCTTACTCTTTATAGCTGTACTTTCAAAGTCTGCCTGAATCAGGTCATTATGTGTAGTTTCAGCTTGAAAATAAACATCAGGGATTATTTATTTTCGCGGTGCACATTTTGAGTCATTAGAGTATGCTCTTATTGTTATGGTCGAAAGAAGAGGAATTGGTCTCTGAATGGAGAAATTATACGTTATATTAGAATTCCATTGGTAGCACAACCATTGTAGAAGTAGCAGCAATGTATCAATAAAAGGGTAGAAAGATACTCCTTCTGTTTCAATTTAGATGCAGTGTTATCAAAGGTGAAAAGTGCAAAAAAACTCTAAGGCCTATTGGGGCTTTAAACGCAAAGCGCAAATAAATTATGGGCTTTAATGAAGAAAGGCACAAATGGAGAAAAACTACAGAATGTATGTGTAATCCAAGACTAATATCTATAAGAATGAATGCCAAATATATGGACAAGGAAATTGAAGAAAATTTACGATAAAATGAAATATCAATTGTTTAGTGCCGCCTTTTTAGGATTACGCTCATTGGCAAGGAAAAGTATACCTTAGAGCATTGATGACAATATTAAAGCGCCTGCGAAGCGAGGCGAAGCGCTCAACATGTTTTGAGCCTCGCTTCAGGGCTTAAGCACGCCTTTGATAATATTGTTTAGATGACACACTTTCCTTATTAGTTCGTTCCAAAAAGAATGACACATTTCTACAATTGAAAATAATTCAACTTTAAACTCTTCATTTTACCCATTTTACCTTTAATGACAAACTTTTATAACCACATAAATGTCATGGCCCCACAAAACTTTTACTCTTAAGCTTTTAAGATCACAAGTTTCAAAAGACTTCTTTTTTTTCTTAAATTCCGTGCCGAGTCAAACTACTTCATCTAAATTGAAACGGAGGGAGTATGATAATTAGCTAAACTTGTAATTAAAAATAGATTATCGGTTTCTCATTCAAAGATCCAATTCTCCTTCTTTCGGCGATCGAGTCTTCAAGAGTCAGCATATTAAAAGAATTCTGCCAAAAAAGGTATATGATTAGTCACGAGGATGAACATCTCCTGGATAGTTTCCCGCATTGTCCAACAGAATGGAAGATGTCATGTTTTGTCAAAGCTCAGATGACTGGGAAAACGACTTTATTTTTATCTTTCACCCGCATATTCAAGAGTTGATGTCGGTTCCTGGCGCAGAGTGGATTTTAAAGAAAATTCAGCAAGAAAAGGATTAACTATTGGTTCCTATTGTGAAAAAGACAGTGAGTGTAGACCATAGGAAATGCAGTTGGTAAAGCAGATGTTATTCAGTTAAACAAATTGAACGAAGTGCAAATCTCACAATCAGCTCAACAATATTTTCCAATAAAGACATAACTGAATACTAAAATAATCATGCTGACAAAAGGTTAAATAAAAGAATTTCGGGCTAGTATAATACCTCCAAATAGTTTTAGCAAAATAACATGCGCGGCAGATGTCATTCACTGAGTCGGTGGCATATCTATAGCAGCAGACACATCTTGATACCAGCTGGTGTGCAAAATTGGAAACTCTATGATCATTGTTCCTTAAAGTTCTCCATAGTGTGCCACTGGAATGTATACTCCAAATGAGTAAGGGAAGAAGCTCCCAATCATCAACGGTCTGCCAAAACAGGAAGGAATGAAGCTCCCAACACCAATTGAATAGGAGGAATGCATCAATGACATGAATGTTCCTAGACAAATCATCAGCCAAGGCGTAAGGCTCTTTAAGATCTTGATCTGTACTTCATGCGTATGTGTTCTATGCAATCGTGAGTGCGCGTCTATATTTTAACATTTACCAAAACCACCATGCATGTCGAATCGACCCGTGGCCACCCATAACTCTCACCTCCATCAACAAGACAACAACTATGACAAAAATTAATTTAGGCTGCACGTTATGTAACATTCATATTTTTTATAATCTCCTTCATAATATTCCAGACTTTGCCACTGGTAGAAAGATGCAATCTAGTACAACACAACTTAAATATGGGTGCTTTGCATTGCCTACCGTACATTATACCAGTTGATCAAGAGATTTAATTTCTACCACCAACAAACAAATTGTTAGATAGTTATGTAAATAACGTGAATTAGTCATAGTCCCACATAGAATAGAAGTAGGATATGTATTGTATAAATATGGCTCATTGTATTATAATTGAAGAGAATATCAATAATAGATTTTTCTCCTGTACATTCTCACATGGTATAGATTTTAACATACAACTTTTAGTCAAGATATTGAGAAATTGGTTGTAGCAAAATGAAATCCAATACTATGAATAGATGGATGGTTTCTTTACCGGATTATATTGAGTTCCTTCAAAACAAAGCATGTAAACATACATCTTCAAAGATAGCTTCCGTTGTTCAAACAGGTAATAGCATGACTTGTGTCTCTCAATCTTCATCCTCCGAGTCTTGGGTCATTGATTCAAGTGCATCTGATCACATTTCTGATAACAAATTTCTTTTCACTACTATTCCATAATCTCAATCTCTTCCAACAGTCACATTGGCCAACGGGTCTCAAACCATGGCAACTGGAATAGGTCAAGCAACTTCATTTCCTTCATTACCATTAGATTCAGTTCTTTATATTTCCGATAATCCTTTTAATCTCATAGTCGTTAGTCACTTAGCCAAATCACTTAAATGCTATGTTTTATTTCTTGATGATCTTGTTTTTATACAGGAACGTGGTACAGGGCGGATCAATAGTATCGAGCGTGAATCAAATGGACTTTATTACCTTATCCTTGCTAAATCACATGAACTCACATCTTGTCTTATCTTCAACAACTTGTCGTGTTACTAATTCACTAGATTTATAATATAAACGGTTGGGACATCCCAATTTGCCAAAGCTTCAGAAAATAGTACCTGGATTATCTCACTTGTCCACTCTTGAGTATGAGTCATGTCAGCTCGGTAAGCATACTCGCTTCCATTTCCCTCGACGTCCTGATAATCGAGCAGAGTCACCTTTCACTTTAGTCCATTCAGATGTTTGGGGTCCTAGTCGGGTCAGTTCTACCTTGGGATTCCGTTACTTTGTCAGTTTCATTGATGATTATTCCCGTGCACTTGGATATTTTTGATGAAATATGTTCCCGACCTTCTACACTGAAATTCAAAATCAATTTGGGTTTCTATCCGCACATTTCATAGTGAAAATGCCCTAGAGTATTTGTCTTCCCCATTTCAGCAGTTTATGAATTCTCATGGAATCATTTATCAAACATCTTGTCCGCACACATCTCAACAAAATGGGGTAGCTAAAAGAAAGCATAGACATCTCATTGAAACTGCTCGTACCCTACTCATACAATCTCATCTTCTGTTGCATTTTTGGGGGATGCAGTTCTCACATCTTGTTATCTTATTAATCGTGTGCCATCCTTAGCTATCCAGAATCAAGTTCCATTCTCTGTCTTGTTTCCCCACTCACATTTATTATCTCTTCCACCCCGTATCTTTGGGAGTACGTGTTTTGTTCATAACCTTACTCCGGGAAAAGATAAGTTAGTTCCTCGTGCTCTTAAGTGTGTATTTCTAGGTTACTCGAGAACGTAAAAGGGATATCGATGTTATTCACCTGACCTCCCGTGGTACCTTATGTCCGTTGATATTACCTTCTTTGAAACACAGTCATACTTCATAAGTCCAAGTTATTACTTAGATATTTCTGAGGTGCTACCAGTTCCATCTTTTGGAGATTAAGTCACTACTTCTCATTCATCTTCCTCAACAACTCTAGCTCTACCACCTACAGCTCCGGTCCCAGCTCCACCACCTACAGCTCTAGTTCCAGCTCCACCACCTACAGTTCCAGTTCCAGCTCCACCACCTACAGTTCCAGTTTCAGCTCCACCACTCCTGACTTATCATCATCGGTTGCGCCCAGCATCAGGTCCAACTGATTTACGTCCTGCACCTGACCATGCTCTTACTGCGGACTTGTCTCCTCTTAGTCAACAGATTGCACTTCGAAAAGGTATACGGTCCACACTTAATCCTAATCCCCACTATATCGTTAACATCGTCTGGCATCGCCCCATTATGCGTTTGTATCATCTTTGTCCTTTGTTTTCATCCCTAAGTCTACAGGTGAAGCACTGTCTCATCCAAGATGGCAACGGGCTATGATTGACGAGATGTCTGCTTTACATACGAGTGGTACTTGGGAGCTTGTTCCTCTTCCTTCAGGTAAATCTACTGTTTGTTAGATCCAAGTTTCAATGATGAAAAATAACACATCTTTATTTGTAGGTCCATTGCAGAAGCAAAGGAGAACGAGAGCAAGACTATCAACGATATACGAAGGAAGACGAGAAAGGAACGAGTAAAAGAGAAAAAGGAAAAGATATGCGAAGATCTGACAACCTAGATGACGGAAGATAAGAAAGGAAGTTCCAGGAGTAGAGTAGTTTGAGACTGCTGAGATTCCGCCCATTGAAGCACTGAAGATACGCGTCTCAAAGGAAAGTTGTCATTCTCCGAAATCAAAGGATTAATCATGGGACGTTTGCTTAAGGGGATTCGCTTGCAGATGGAAAGTACACCGATCAAGACCCAAAACCAGAAAGTTCCACACTTACTCTTGGAATGAATCAAATCTGATTCACTCCAAGGATCAATTCCTTGGGACTGCAAATCTCTCAAGATCTGCCACAATCAATCAAAGCACATTTCAAAGTGTATATATTGCAAATCAGCAAAGAGGAAAACAAACCAAAAACTCTTTCAAACCCAAGGATATTGTATCCACAACAAAGCCCTTATAGCTGCTACACATGAACCTATTTGGACCTACTAGAACCGCTAGCATTGAAGGTAAACGATATGCATTTGTTATTGTTGATGACTACTCACGTTTTATATGGGTAATATTCGTATCTCACAAAGATGAGGCCTTGAAAAACTTTGAGATCTTATGCTAAAGAATTGAGAGAGAAAAGGGGCATCTCATTTCAACCATATAAAGCGACCATGGAGGTGAATTTGAAAGCACATCATTTGAAGAATTCTGCAATGATCAAGGATATACTCACAATTTCTCAGTCCCAAGATCACCTCAACAAAATAGAGTGGTTGAACGCAAGATTAGAACTTTGCAAGATATGACCAGAAAAATGATATTAGAACACTCTCTACCAAATCACTTTTGGGCAGAAGCAATCAGCACAGCATGTCATATCCTCAGCAGATGTCTCATACGGCCAATTCTAAAGAAGACTCCATATGAACTGTGGAAAGGTAAAAGGCCAAACATAGGCTACTTTCATCCTTTCGGAAGTAAATGCTTCATTCACAACAATGGTAAGGACAATCTCGGTATGTTCGACCCAAGAAGTGATGAAGGTATATTTCTTGGATATTTCTTGGATGAAGGTATATTTCTTGGATATTTATTTAACAGTAGATCATTTAGAGTTTACAACAAGCGTACATTATGTTAGAGGAGTCAGTTCATGTTATCTTTGAAGATAATAACTCTATGGCCGAGAAAGGAATCATTGCAGGTGATGAAGATATATATCAGGATGTATCGAAGACAAATGAATCTTAGGAACAACAGAAATCCACTGACAACAGCAATGAACTTACCGAGTCGACTAATGAATCTATCAGTAACCAGGTTGAACCTAAGAAATAGTCGACTACTCAGCCTGCTGAAACAAGACCAAATGAACGGAGAAGTGAACCTGAATACCACAAAAGTTCATCATAGGAAATCCAAACGATGGAATGAAAACCAGAGGAGCTCTCAAGAAAAAGGCCAACATCGCACTTATCTCACAAATTGAACCAACGAAGGTTAACGAAGCCTTAAAGGACTCCAGCTGGGTACAAGCCATGCAAGATATAGTTTAAAGAAGTAGCATACTGGCTAACCGTTGCAGCAGGTATTAGTCATCATGTCATGTTGGCATGGATATAGTTTAAAGGAGTAGCATACTGGCTAACCGTTGCAGCAGGTATTAGTCATCATGTCATGTTGGCATGGATATAGTTTAAAGGAGTAGCATACTGGCTAACCGTTGCAGCAGGTATTAGTCATCATGTCAATCAGGCTGGCCTGTATGTACAATTTTTTTTTTTTGCGAAGTAACAAATTTTATAAATTAATTACAAAAACCCTTAGCATAAAGATTATGCTAAGGTTATAAGATAGTTACAAGACCCCCAAAAAAGAGCAACAAAAAACTCAGTTTGTACAAGTTAATTGTGGAATAGAGAAGTCAAAATTAACATTTGCATTAACATGTAATAAACGGGAAACAGAATAGCATTGTACAATTCTTGAATGAATATGAATATTACGTGTTAGTACTCACAGCAGGATGAAGATTTGAAACTGCTGTGCCTGATGACGTGATGATTACTGCTGGTTTATGAGAACTTCTGGCATAACCAACAGCATGAAATGCAAGTGAGCGCTCATCGATGCATGCAATACAACTTGTTGCAGGATGAGTAGAAGCAGCAATAGCAAGAGGAGATGACCGTGAGCCTGGAGCTACACAAAAATACTAGATGTGGAAGAATCAGATACTTGTATTTCAATTAAACCATATTTATAAAGTTGAAAATAGTCTCACCGTCAGACCAAGTCGAGTGCATTCTTCAATTAGTAGTGACGCCCACAAGATATTTATGTTTGCGCACTCTTGCAAGTGGCAACTAAATTGTGTATTGTCATTCTGTTGATGTTGAAAATAAGTAATGATTCAAAGTAATATCTTCAAAGTTTTCAATTGAACATGATTAAAAACAAAAGATAATGCATTTTTTCATTTTTCTAGAGAAGGAAATCCTTACATAGTTGCTCTAGTGGTGAGCACCCTCCACTTCCAACCAAGAGGTTGTGAGTTCGAGTCACCCCAAGATCAAGGTGGGGAGTTCTTGGAGGGAGGGAGCCGAGGGTCTATCGGAAACAGCCTCTCTACCCTAGGGTAGGGGTAAGGTCTGCGTACAAACTACCCTCCCCAGACCCCACTAGTGGGATTATACTGGGTTGTTGTTGTTGTAATGGATATAACGAATTTTATATATATATACATACATATATATATATACACACACACCAAATAGCTTAGAGCAAATACTCTCGATTCCACTGCTAAACTTTGCCTCATTCACCTCGAACAGTGGACTTCTAAAAAGAACATAGGGGAAACTATAACATACTTTCATACATTTCATTTTAACCAGGGAATGTAGATGCTAAATCATGCTAACTAAGAGGAAAACAAAGCAAACTGCCTTTTTTGGCAAGTTAGAATAATGATAATTGTCTCGACAACTCAAAGCTAGCTGTCTTTTGGTACTTTTTCATTGTAAACCTGTTCCAAGGTTACCTTATCCGAGATATACTGGCACATGAACACTAATTCACCGAATTAGCTAAAAAGTAAAGGCAACATCACAGGTATCATGGACATTTATCTTCCAGAATCTTTATCCTTGAATTTTATGTTTAGCCATCTTCTCTGAAATTATAGTACTATAAAACTATTTATCATTATATGAATAAACAATGCTTGACTAACCAGACAACAGAAGAAAGTTGTATTCTCCAAACATCTCCGCCATCTGTCTAAAGAGACTCATCATTCCAAATCATTTCGAAGTTACTAAAAGTATCTGCACATGAAACTCATGTCAACAACATCTTTAGCACAGAATAGAATCGGAGCATGCTGTGCAACTTTGTATTCATATAAAAGGCTCTAACTCGCAAGATTCATAGATTAGCATACCATGTTGTTGGAAATGGCTAAAGTAGGTGACATTCTGGCGAAGAACTGACTGAAACAGTAAGAAGCATCTTTCTGCATGCAGCAAAGGCAATTAGAGAAAATAAGTTAATAAATGAATAAAGCATATCTCATCAGTGATAAGAACATTATTGTTTGTTCTCTTCTTTTGTTCATTTCGAATAAATATGGGGAAGAAAGATCATTTTGCATGCAGAATAATTAGTGACACTTCAACCACGAGATCATGAAAAGCATCCAAGAAAGAGTAATTACCAAGATAAAGGGGATACCAGTTCCAAAGTGCACGGCCCGACGTATTTCTCGAACAGTTTCTGAAGATTCGCATATACCTATAAAAGGAATTTCTCAGTGGTGTTTCAAAGCAAAAACATGAGTGGAAGTGTTGACACTCATTATCAACAGGGTCAAGTCCTACAATAACCATCAATCCGTAGAATCTCTTGTTATCAAATTTAAAGTTTACAAGTACAAGACTTTATCTAGAAGATGGAAAACAGTGTTTCATCGGAAAGCTGTAAAACAGTGTTCAGGCTTGCTCTTTGTCAAGGAAGAGTAGACAATAATTTCTAGAAGATGGAGAAACAAGGAAGAGTTTTCCAATTTGAAACTTGTTGGTGTGCTTGGGATGAAATTTGGAAGAAAGGGGAGCAGTGAGAGGAAAGCAAAAAGAAAGATTTTGCATTGTTTGGCACAGGAGAAGTTGGAGGGTATTAGTTCAGGACGTTATGTGGTTTCAGACTTCCCCTCAATTTTGCAACCCTTCTAGAAAAAGATTTTCCCTTTTCAACTGTTACAAAAGGGAAGTACAAAAATGAAATTATTGCAATTTCTCAAATGAGGTCAAATGGGATATGGCAAATTGTCGGATCTCCCATCACTTCTACTCTCTCCCTTCAAGGCAACACCCTTTTGTCATAGTGCAACTTTAAAACATAGTATTACCATTTGAGCATCTTCTCCCTCCCTTTTATGTACTTCTCGAAGAGTCGCACCAATGTGATTGCTGCAGCATCTATCTTCTTCAGAACAAAGGTTATGTTCAGCCTGAAGAAATTGAGACTCCGAATATCAGTTGCCCATGGCATGATGGCGTATAAAAAATGACAATACTCAAGATACTCTTTGGTTTTCGAAAAAGCAGACATGCCAACATAATTATTTATTGTTAACAACTCTATATAACAAGAACAATAGGGGTCAGATTTAAACAAATAGATTATTATATGGGCATATATCCCTATTATGATACCTAGTATACAACAAGAAAGGTTGTTATACCACCAATGTTATATGAAAGTGAATGGCGGGCTTAGAAGGCCCAACATATGCACAAGATAGTGTCCTAGAAATGCACTGTTAAGACGAATTTACAGTGATACAAAATTTGGACAAGATTAGATGATTACGTTAGATAGAGAGTACAAGTAGCACAGACAAAAGATAAAATGAGAGAAGGTTGACTGGGATGGTATTGCCATTTTCTAGGTAGACCTCCAAATGCACCAGTTCGTAGGTGCGACATTATGATGACTGAAGTTCTAAAGAGGGACGAATTAGATCTAAAAATACATGTAGGGAAGTTAACTTAAAAGACCTATAGCCTCTCAAAATCAATGCACATTTAGTTGAGAACAGAGCACAAGGGAAGCAAAGGATCCAGATAGGCAATACCAACTAACAGGGATGATGCACTTCAAGAAGGACCGCGGAGTAGCACAGAGATGGCAATGACATCCCAGGAAAAACGAAAACTCCCACGCTGCAGTATAAATAATCGCAGCCATGGAAATAGAAGATTACCTGCAAAAGTGATGACTTATACGCTTGAAGAGCCTCCTCGAAGGTACAGATACAAGAATGCCATGCCACCGTAGATAAGATAGAAGCACTTTCAAACTCCTCTAGTTCAATCTACGGTGGTAAATTTCTCAAATTAACAATGTTTTAATTTGATGAGAAACTAAAAATGAAGCACAAGAGTAAGTCCATCACAGAATTCAAGAGGTGTAGTTCAAAGCATACCAAACATTAGAGAGAAGAGAAAAAATATTCAGAGGCTAAACCATGGCCATGCAAAAAGACTCATTTTTACCTGGGGTATGAAGAACAAAATTTCCTAACAGCACAAACTGCAGACAAAGTGATATGAGGGGAAAATGTATGGAAATAAAAGTGTATCTTTCAAGATGGCCTTCAGGAGAGCACTTCATGACAGGTACCAACTGATTTTAGAAAAAAATGGATACAGCTTACAAAGTGTACCTTTCAAGATGGCCTTCAGGAGAGCACTTCATGACAGGTACCAACTGATTTTAGAAAAAAATGGATACAGCTTACAAAGTGTACCTTTCAAGATGGCCTTCAGGAGAGCACTTCATGACAGGTACCAACTGATTTTAGAAAAAAATGGATACAGCTTACAAAGTGTACCTTTCAAGATGGCCTTCAGGAGAGCACTTCATGACAGGTACCAACTGATTTTAGAAAAAAATGGATACAGCTAGCAACCAAAATGCTGCTGCTCACTTGCCTCGACTAACTTGGCCGCTAGATCTCAGAGATTTTTGCAAATGGTTCAATCTTTTTCTCAACATTGGATCGGCATAAGGGACAAACTACTTGTTGTAACAACCACTTCAACAGGCATATTTCATGAAATATATGACTGCAATTTTCAATTCGACATACTACGGAACCACTGTAAAACTCTTCAATACATATGGGACACAAGTCAATGTTCATTATCTTATTGAATCTTAGTTTTTTTATCCCCATTTTCTCCTCCAATCCCTTAATACCAACAATACGCAAATCAACATGCTGTTGACTTTTTACCCAAACTTCGAAATTATAAGTTTGTCCCAGGTTTTGGTACAGGTCAGTGAACGTGGTTTGCTCGAAATACGTAACCTTACTAATACACAAGTATAATAGCGACTGTGTTGTATGTAGTTGGACGGTCCTTAATCAATGTCATTATTTTTTTGATCAATTTCTCCTCATTCTCAACAATGTCAACACGGCAGCCTACTTTCCACTGCATCCCCTCATCCAGACAAAATGTGTCCATTAGGAAGAAAATCTTCGAAATAACATCCTTACCATTATCATATGACAAATCACCACAATTTATCCAAAATGTTTTCTCGCATTTATGTTGCAAGATACAACATACCTTTTCAGAAGAAGAAGAACAAACTATCTCTTCATCAGAAGAAGAAGAAGATAACGAGGGGCATATCTTTTCACATATTGCAACCTTAAGCGGAAACCCATCTTGGAAGGTACAGAAATTAGGGTCAATGGATTTCCACCGGCACTCAACTCTCGCCATTGTGAGGTTCTTTTGTTCTTGCATTGCAATGTAGTCTTTCAATTGAAAAGCTTTGAATTGGGAATCAACTCATACTATGTGAAAAAAGCTTTCACTTTCACTGCATTGAATGTTCGATGAATCTTGAAGTGCGAATGTAGTGAATTGCGTTGACTACTCAGAACGCAAATGTGAAATTTCACTGAATTGAATGTTCTTGAAGTATTACGGGGAAGAAGATTTGAATTAGGAATCAAATCGGAATATNTTTGAATTGGGAATCAAATCGGAATATGTGAAAAAAGCTTTCACTTTCACTGAATTGAATGTTCGATGAATCTTGAAGTGCGAATGTAGTGAATTCCGTTGACTACTCAGAATATTGCAAATGTGAAATTTCACTGAATTGAATGTTCTTGAAGTATTACGGGGAAGAAGATTTGAATTGGGAATCAAATCGGAATATGTGAAAAAAGCTTTCACTTTCACTGAATTGAATGTTCGATGAATCTTGAAGTGCGAATGTAGTGAATTCCGTTGACTACTCAGAATATTGCAAATGTGAAATTTCACTGAATTGAATGTTCTTGAAGTATTACGGGGAAGAAGATTTGAATTGGGAATCAAATCGGAATATGTGAAAAAAGCTTTCACTTTCACTGAATTGAATGTTCGATGAATCTTGAAGTGCGAATGTAGTGAATTCCGTTGACTACTCAGAATATTGCAAATGTGAAATTTCACTGAATTGAATGTTCTTGAAGTATTACGGGGAAGAAGATTTGAATTGGGAATCAAATCGGAATATGTGAAAAAAGCTTTCACTTTCACTGAATTGAATGTTCGATGAATCTTGAAGTGCGAATGTAGTGAATTCCGTTGACTACTCAGAATATTGCAAATGTGAAATTTCACTGAATTGAATGTTCTTGAAGTATTACGGGGAAGAAGATTTGAATTGGGAATCAAATCGGAATAANATCTTATTGAATCTTAGTTTTTTTATCCCCATTTTCTCCTCCAATCCCTTAATACCAACAATACGCAAATCAACATGCTGTTGACTTTTTACCCAAACTTCGAAATTATAAGTTTGTCCCAGGTTTTGGTACAGGTCAGTGAACGTGGTTTGCTCGAAATACGTAACCTTACTAATACACAAGTATAATAGCGACTGTGTTGTATGTAGTTGGACGGTCCTTAATCAATGTCATTATTTTTTTGATCAATTTCTCCTCATTCTCAACAATGTCAACACGGCAGCCTACTTTCCACTGCATCCCCTCATCCAGACAAAATGTGTCCATTAGGAAGAAAATCTTCGAAATAACATCCTTACCATTATCATATGACAAATCACCACAATTTATCCAAAATGTTTTCTCGCATTTATGTTGCAAGATACAACATACCTTTTCAGAAGAAGAAGAACAAACTATCTCTTCATCAGAAGAAGAAGAAGATAACGAGGGGCATATCTTTTCACATATTGCAACCTTAAGCGGAAACCCATCTTGGAAGGTACAGAAATTAGGGTCAATGGATTTCCACCGGCACTCAACTCTCGCCATTGTGAGGTTCTTTTGTTCTTGCATTGCAATGTAGTCTTTCAATTGAAAAGCTTTGAATTGGGAATCAACTCATACTATGTGAAAAAAGCTTTCACTTTCACTGCATTGAATGTTCGATGAATCTTGAAGTGCGAATGTAGTGAATTGCGTTGACTACTCAGAACGCAAATGTGAAATTTCACTGAATTGAATGTTCTTGAAGTATTACGGGGAAGAAGATTTGAATTAGGAATCAAATCGGAATATGTGAAAAAAGCTTTCACTTTCACTGAATTGAATGTTCGATGAATCTTGAAGTGCGAATGTAGTGAATTCCGTTGACTACTCAGAATATTGCAAATGTGAAATTTCACTGAATTGAATGTTCTTGAAGTATTACGGGGAAGAAGATTTGAATTGGGAATCAAATCGGAATAAGTGAAAAAAGCTTTCACTTTCACTGAATTGAATGTTCGATGAATCTTGAAGTGCGAATGTAGTGAATTCCGTTGACTACTCAGAATGCAAATGTGAAATTTCACTGAATTGAATGTTCTTGAAGTATTACGGGGAAGAAGATGCGGAGCGTGTTGTGAGACTTTACGGAATGCTGTTTTGAATAAAAAGGAATTGGACTATTTTTTATTTCTTTTTCATTTTTTCTTTTAGTAGAGAAAAATAGGAAACAAATGAGACTATAATATTTCTTAGAAAATGGATTAAATTTCATAGGCATGTACAATTGATAGTGTGTACCCCATCGTGATCAGTAGATTATTTTTTTAAAATCACATAAAATTAATTGTAATTATAATTTTATCTAATACGAAAAGTGCTTCACAATGGTAAAAATGTACGGATTTTTTCATGAAAATAATTATATATATATAGAACTCTTTCATGGCTGTAAGATCACATATGGCTCTATATGTTATCCATGGTATAGTATTAAAGGACATATGTTAAAATTCTAAAGTCATACCAATAACTACTCATGGAAAAGAATACTTTGAAGAATCATTCCTAAACCTAAAAGGAAATAAAAGTGTTCGAAATTTTATATAAATTATTTAGAAAGAACTAATCGGTTAAAATTGCAATTATTCTTCTTTTAAAAATCTATTATTTTCATATTTCAAATAAGGAAGGCATTAATACACAAAATGTAATTAGATTTCGAAATCCTAAATATTAGAAAAATATTAAATGATTATTTCTAAATATTAGAAAATATTAAATGACTATTTATCAACATTAAAAAATTATTAAAATACTATTTTGTCCAAATTGAACACGACCTACTTTTAAAGAGTGAAAAAAACTAATAACATTTCGCTAAGCACTTTCGTTCTTTTAATATAATATAGACCAGTTTTAGGGTATGTGCTTTGGATGTGCAACTTGTTCAACGCAAAAATGTTAATTTAAAATATGTGTTTGAATTATAAAATAAGATTGTAAGTTTCTAAAGATGATGAATGTTGATCGTGTATAATTAACTTTATAAAGATAAAAACTACCCCCACAAAAATCCTTAATCATCGGTCAAGAATTCAACTTAAAATGTATTCTAGAGAATGATGAAATTAGAATGAGAAGTAATATTTGATTTTGAAGTGTCATTATTCAAGTGAGATTAGTATTTAAATAATTTTAGTATTAGGTAACTCCATAATTATAAATATTTTAAAAATAATTAGTTTTATCTTATATGAAATCTATTTCTAAAAGTAAAATGATCGATCAATATTTTGCATTGGAGCATATGTATTCCATCTTGATTTGAACGACACATCTTTTATTGACATAATATTGAATCCAAAATATCGATATTCACTGGCAAAAACAAAGATAGATTCATGCAATAATCATAGATTCGAGTTAGAATTACTTACCTCAATGTTATAGATGAAAGTTTCCTTAAACAAACCTCCACTCGAGATCCGTAGCTCCCAAAATGGTGAAATAACTAGGTTCAAAATGAGGCTATTTATATAAGTGCTGAAAAATTATTGCTAGGGCAATTTGATTGCTGGTGCAGAAAATAGTTGTTGGTGCAACTTTATTTTTGGTGCAAAAATTGGTTGCAAGTAAAATTATTTTTATTGTTGATTTTTGTGCTTAAACCTTCCTCCCGAACATGCCGAAACTCACCCTCCCGGATCCCCTCTAATTCATTCTGACTAGTTCATGCCTTGTATGGACATATTCAAAGCCTTTGAAACAAGAAATGAAACACTACAACACAAAAGCAACAACTCAAAGTCAAATCCTAAAAGTTCCAACTTTCATGCAACATTGCCGAAATACTCTCAAGCCCCTCGAATCATAATCCGAACATACGTGCAAATACATCACATAAACTTGTTAGAAGCTTCAAAACATGAATGCGCATATACTAAAATCGAAGGGTAAGGTTTGTTGAATTTGACAAGATTAATGTGAACTAGTGTGAACATTTGAAGTCTCCTTTTAGGAAGAAATTAGTTGATGCATTTTTCATGCATTTACATTGCATGTTCACACTTAATATGATGTCATGCATGATACTATTAAGGTCATTTCCCTTCTATAAATAGCAATGGTTTTGTTCATTTGAAAACATCTCTCACTTGCCTTCTTATCTCCTAAGGCATTTGAATCTTCTTTCTCTCTTGTAGTATTTCACTTGTATTTTTGGAGTAAAATAAATTTGAGTTGATTGTGTCCGAGAACTAGACAAAAGTTAAATTTTGCCGATCCTCGTTAATTTCTGGTGTTCATTTTATTATTATCTCATTTACTATTTATTAGCTACCTTTAAATATAGTAGTTGTGATTTAATCACTCTCTATATATTCGGCTTCCGCAACAATTGGTATCAGAACCAAGGTTCTATCTTAGTATGCTATGTGGTTGCAGCAAGAGGCGGAGCTAGGATTTGAAGTGTGTGGGTTCTAAATTTTTAAATAAAATACTGGTTTCAACGGGAATCGAACCCCCATCTTTCCCAGCGAACCCACAGCCCTTACCGTTGAACCAAGACCCATTTTGTTACCGGGTTCGGTAGTATATATTTATATAGATTTAGTAAATATTTCAATACAAATACAGGGTTCCGAAAAAAGTCACTGGGTTCGTCCGACCCCATACCCACTACTGTAGCTCCGCCCCTGGTTGCAGCATAGTCTAAACTTTCACATCAGAAAAGAATTACTTTGGTATTCTGTACTGTCAGCAAATAAATAGTATTTGTACCAAAAATGGGAGATAATAAAAATGAAGAGTCCA
This sequence comes from Nicotiana otophora, assembly GCA_000715115.1. Lineage (NCBI taxonomy): Eukaryota > Viridiplantae > Streptophyta > Magnoliopsida > Solanales > Solanaceae > Nicotiana > Nicotiana otophora. Next base: position 6,888 of record AWOL01S0084028.1, on the reverse strand, counting down.
CATCGGGTGTCAGTAATACGTCGTTGGCATCTTCGCTTATGACAAGAATTATGTCAAATACGAAATTTGTAGTTGAAATTTTTGACGGGTCAGGACATTTCGGGATGTGGCAAACTGAGGTTCTTGATGTCCTTTTTCAACAAGGGCTAGATATTACCGTAGAAGAAAAGAAACTAGACAATATCGGAGAAGGAGATTGGAAGATTATCAACCGCATTACTTGTGGTACCATTCGATCTTACCTCGCAAGAGAACAGAAGTATCCATACACAAAAGAAACTTCTGCAAGTAAATTGTGGAATGCGTTGGAGGATAACTTCTTGAAGAAGAACAGTCAAAATAAACTTTACACGAAAAAAGACTATTACGTTTCATATATGTTCCTGATACTACAATGAATGATCATATCACCAGCTTTAATAAGTTGGCGACAGATTTGTAGAATATGGACGTGACTTTTAGTGATGGAGATATGGCCTTAATGTTATTAAGTTCACTTCCCGATGAGTACGAGCACCTCAAAACTACTCTACTTCATGGGAATGAAGAAGTGTCTCTCAAGGAAGCTTGTTCTGCCTTGTACAGCTATGAACAAAAAAAAAAGAGAAAAACAAAAGAGTGGAAAAGGAGAAGCATTGGTCGTGAGAGGTCGTTCTCAAAATCATATGAGAACGAAGAAAGGAAGATCCAAGTCAAGATCCAGAACCAGCAAAGATGAATGCGCCTTTTGCCGAGAAAAGGGGCACTGGAAAAAAGACTGTCCAAAGTTGAAAAACAAGGCCAAACCTAACAATGGGAAGGTTGTCATGGATTCAAATGTATCTGATTGTGACGACTCTAATTTCTCACTAGTTACAACTGAGCCATTCAAACCATCTGACATATGGCTGATGGATTCAGCTTGTAGTTATCATATGTGTCCCAACAAGGACTGATTCGTTGATTTTCAAGAAGGAGAATGTGGAGTTATTCACACCACAAATAACAATCCTCTTACCGCATATGGTATTGGTTCAATCCGATTAAGGAACCATGATGGATTGATCAGAACATTAATAGATGTTCGATACGTACCGAATTGAAGAAAAATCTCAATTCTGTAGGAGCCCTAAAGTCAAAGGGGCTCAAAGTCATTGTAGAAAATGGGGTAATGAGAATATGCTCTGGTGCACTAATGGTAATTAAGGGAATTCGGCGAAATAATAGCATGTACCACTATCGCGGTAATACAGTTATTGGGACAGCAACAGTGACATCCAGTGATGACAAGGAGGCAGAAGCAACCAAACTATGGCACATGCGCTTAGGACATGCTGGAAGAAAATTCTTGAAAATTTTATCATATCAAGAATTGTTAAAAGGAGTAAAGACTTACAATTTGGAGTTTTGTGAGCATTATGTCAAGGAAAAACAGACAAGAGTTAAATTTGGAACAGTTATCCATAATACTAAAGGTATTTTGATTTATGTTCACTCTGATATTTGGGGTGCTTCCAAAACACCTTCATTAGGTGGGAAATACTATTTTGTAACCTTTATTGATGACTTTTCCTGAAGAGTGTGGGTGTATACTATAAAAACCAAAGATGAGGTACTGGGAATTTTTATCAAATAGAAGACGATGATAGAGACTCAAACATGCAGAAAGATAAAGTGTCTTTACATAGATAACGGTGGAGAATAAAAAAATAATTTTTACAATAAGATTTGTGAAGATGATGGCATTTTGAGACATTTCACCGTCATAAATACACAACAACAGAATGGAGTGGCAGAACGCATGAATCGGACTTTGCTGGAGAAGGTTCGGTGTACGTTGTCCAATGTTGGCTTGGGCAGAGAATTTTGGGTTAAGGCAATAACATATGCACGCCACCTCATTAATCGTCTACCATCTACCGCTATTGATGGCAATACTCCATTTGAAAAATGATATGGAAAACCTGCTGAAGATTATAATTTTTTACATGTGTTTGGCTCAATTGCATACTATTATGTGAAAGATTCAAAATTGGATCTGAGAGCAAAGAAAGCTATATTTATGGGGATTACTTTTGGAGTCAAAGGATACCGATTATGGTGTCCAGAGACAAGAAAAATTATATTCAGCAGAGATGTTACTTTTGATGAATCTGCATAATAGATAGGGCGACAGTTGAAGATGTCAAACAAACTGATGGTGCTTCAAAGTAGGTAGAGTTTGAGGGAAAATTAATTTTTCCAACATAGGGAGAAAACGAGGAAACGATAGAAGATTTTCCCCTGGAAGAAGAGTCAGTGGAAGGGGAGATTCCAAATCAGGAACCCCAACAACAACTTGAAATAGCAACCAGCAAGCCAAAAAGAACAATAAAGAAATTTGTTCGTCTCATAGAGACGGTGACTTGTGCAGCCTCAATTGTAACTGATGGTGTTCCTATCACTTATAAAGATGCAGTCCAAAGTTCAGAAGAAGATAAGTGGAGGATTTTCATGAATGAAGAAATGCAGTCCCTTCATCAGAATTACACATGAAAATTGGCCAATCTCCCGAAGGGCATGAAAGCAATTGGGTGCAAATGGATATTTGCAAAGAAAGAAGAATTTCCTAACCAAGAAGATGTTCGCTACAATGAGGTGTCTTCTCTAGTCGTAAAATACTCCTCCATTAGAGTTTTGTTGGCTTTGGTAGCACAGTTGAATTTGGAACTAGTTCAGTTAGATGCAAAAATTGTATTTTTACATGGAGACTTGGAAGATAAAATCGATATGACTCAGTCAGAAGGATTCAAAGTTGCCGAAAAGGAAAATATGGTGTGCAAACTTGAAAAATTGTTGTACGGATTGAAACAATCTTTACATAATGGTACAAACGATTTGACAAGTTTATGTTGCGGCAGAAGTACAGAAGAAGCAAATACGATCATTGTGTGTATTTGTGCAAGCTTGAAGATGGATCCTTCATATATCTTCTCCTATACGTTGATGATATGTTGATAGCTTCCAAAATTCAAGAGGAAATTGAAAAGTTGAAGATTCAACTAAGAAAGGAGTTTGAGATGAATGATTTAGGTGAGGCGAAGAAAATTTTTGGCATGGAGATAAAAAGAGATAGACATTCAAAGAAACTCTATCTATCTCAGAAAGAATACTTGAAGAAAGTAATAGATCGATTTGGCATGAATGAGAACACGAAGTCAGTTAGCACTCCTCTTGCTCCTCACTTTAAGCTTAGTGCTGCTATGTCGTCGAAGAATGAAATTGAACGAGAGTATATGTCAAGAGTGCCATATGTGAATGCCGTTGGTAGCTTGATGTATGCAATGATTTGCACAAGACCTGATATTTCACATGCTATCGGAGTTGTAAGCATGTATATGCATAATCCAGGAAAGGAGCATTGGCAAGCTGTAAAATGGATTCTACGGTATATTTGTAATATTGTAGATGTTGGATTGATTTTTGAGCAGGAAGAATCAGTATCTGGTTGAATATTGTGACTCGAATTATGCGGGTGATTTGGACAAGCGTAGATCAAATACTGGTTATGTTTTCACTTTTGCAAATGCACCGGTTAGTTGGAAGTCTACTTTGCAGTCAACAATTATTTTGTCTACTACTAAGGTAGAGTACATGGCAATTACAGAGGCTGTAAAGGAGGCAATTTGACTTCAAGGGTTGCTTAGAGATATTGGTATTGTTCAAGAAAGCATAGCACTATTTTGTGATAATCAGAGTGCTATCCAATTAGCAAAGAACCAAGTTTATCATGCAAGGACGAATCACATTGATGTTCAATATTACTTTGTACTAGATATTATAGAAGAAGGTGGAGTCATGGTGCAGAAAATTAGGACTACAGACAACCCTGCCGATATGCTAACAAAAGTAGTGACTGCGATCAAGTTTCAACATTATTTGAACTTAATCAACATTGTTGAACTTTGAACTTTGAAGATTGAAGTTGAAGACATAATCAAAATTTATCAGTAAGAGAAAATTGCAAAAGTGGAATCTTGCCAAGGTGGAGATTTGTTGAATTTGACAAGATTAATGTGAACTAGTGTGAATATTTGAAGCCTCCTTTTAGGAAGAAATTGGTAGATGCATTTTTCATGCATTTATATTTCATGTTCACACTTAATATGATGTCATGCATGATATTATTAAGGCCATTTTTCTTCTATAAATAACAAGAGTTTTGTTCATTTGAAAACATCTCTCACTTGCCTTCTTATCTCCTAAGACATATGAATCTTCTTTCTCTCTTGTAGTATTTCACTTGTATTTTTGGAGTGAAATAAATTTAAGTTGATTGTATCCGAGGACTAGGCAAAAATCAAATTTTACCGAACCTCGTTAATTTTTGGTGTTTATTTTATTATTGTCTCATTTACTATTTATTAGCTACCTTTAAATATAGTGATTGTGATTTAATAACTCTCTATATATTCGGCTTCCGCAACAAGGTTGTTATTTTTAGCCTTGAACCCTTCCAAATCCTTCCCGAGCTCTTAGGAACTAAAACCACACATATCTGCAAGTTATAAAAAAAATCTACCGGAAGCCTCGAATCAAAGAGCAAACTACTAGAACTCAAAACAACAGCTCAAGTTGACTTAAAGAACCTTAAAGCTCTATTCTTTGTGCGATAAGGCAAATCACCACCAACCCTCTCGAGACTAAAATACATGCACAGAAGTCCGAAAATATCATATAAACCTATCCAAGGTCTCAAAACAGGATCGAGATAGCAAATACTCAAATCGAAGTTTAAAGTCAATTTTTGTAATCTTTAGCTCACTAGTTGCATGCAATGGCACCAAACTCATACTGAGCCTTCCTGAACTCAAACTAAACATGCTTACGAGTTCAAATACATAATATAAACTAGTAGGAAGCCTTAGATCAAACGACGAAACATAAATGCTCAAAAGGAGAGGTTAAGTCGTTACAATTCCAAACTTTAAAAGAATAATTTTTTAATTCGTATTATTTTCTATGAAAAATCGTAAAATATATAAGGAATCAAAAGATGAAAAGAGGGTTTTTGGCTTAAATGAAAAGAAAACATTTTTGTTGATTTGAGCTAGTAAATGACATCAAGTTTGAATTTTGATTATAGATTTGAGTTCACAACTTATGGGTAAACTATTTATGAACTTCATTTTGCGTTTTGACTAGGTTGACCGAAACCAATATTTGCATTGAACAAGAATTGACTTTGAATTTAAGCTTCCTAAAATCATGAGAATAACTCTTCTAGACCAATTTAGACAAGTTATTCATGATTTTGAATAAATTGAGACGTTGGAGATCGTTTAAGCAAGGTTTGAGGTTTCAAGAGAAGGTTTAAAGTAAATTTTGCTATTTTTTGTGGTAAGTGAAATTTCAACTCTTCGTTTGCTTACTTACTTAAAAGCATGCTACATGTGCTTCTTGTATGCATTTAAACCATCTAGTTCATGTGTGGGGCAAGCGTGAGCCGAATTAGCTAGTTTTATTTTAAAGTATATCGCGAGGGTCCTAGCATGTGCTTTTATACTATTTGAAACTTCTACTAGTTTCTTGACATGTTGTGAAATTTGTTTAGCTGTTTAGCATACTTTACCGCTCAACTAGCTTTCAAATATGTTTTTACTTCTTTGTGATATATGTTTAGCTGGTTTGCATGCATAACCATTTTTAGCAGCATGTTGAGCTTGAGCAATATCTAATGAACAAGCAGCGGGTTGAGCTTGAGCAATAACTGTTATTTCCGTCAATATTGCTATATTTGTAAATAATAATTCTGGAAAATATAAGTTATCGTAATAAAACAGTAATAAATTCGAGCCCACTGAATTCACAGTGTTTCCTTAAGGAATTTAATCCCCTCCTAGTACCCAAGGTTATGGATTATTTTCTCCCAGGATAGAACGAATAATACACTGGTGTAGTGGTACTTCAAACCCCAGTATTTCAGCGAACACAAAGTTCGGTAGCAAATCACACTTACAGTTGCTTTGTTTGAAGTTAAAACAATGCAGAACGAAGGAGTAGAAACTCAGAAAATTGTATGGAAATGCTGAGAGAAAGGAGTACAATGTATAGCCAATTCTGTTGAGCGATTTCAGTTTTGTATCTTGTGTATTGTGTGTGTCTTTCTTCAACAGCTGATGCACATATATATAGCAGCCAGTGTTGAAGAAGAACAATCGTCCACCCTCCATGGTGTAGCAAGCATTAGCTTGTTTGTGGAGCAAGCACTTGTTTGTGGAGCAAGCACTTGTTTGTGGAGCAAGCACTTGTTTGTGGAGCAAGCACTTGTTTGTGGAGCAAGCACTTGTTTGTGGAGCAAGCACTTGTTTGTGGAGCAAGCACTTGTTTGTGGAGCAAGCACTTGTTTGTGGAGCAAGCACTTGTTTGTGGAGCAAGCACTTGTTTGTGGAGCAAGCACTTGTTTGTGGAGCAAGCACTTGTTTGTGGAGCAAGCACTTGTTTGTGGAGCAAGCACTTGTTTGTGGAGCAAGCACTTGTTTGTGGAGCAAGCACTTGTTTGTGGAGCAAGCACTTGTTTGTGGAGCAAGCACTTGTTTGTGGAGCAAGCACTTGTTTGTGGAGCAAGCACTTGTTTGTGGAGCAAGCACTTGTTTGTGGAGCAAGCACTTGTTTGTGGAGCAAGCACTTGTTTGTGGAGCAAGCACTTGTTTGTGGAGCAAGCACTTGTTTGTGGAGCAAGCACTTGTTTGTGGAGCAAGCACTTGTTTGTGGAGCAAGCACTTGTTTGTGGAGCAAGCACATTCATGGTGGGAAGAGCATTAGGCGGCTGCTATTGTAGCTGGTGGTCAATACACGGATTGAAAAATATCCGTTACAAATGCGAATAATCTTACGTTAATATTTACTATTAATAAATAAATTTGGTCC
>AWOL01S0084021.1:7368-23962 GCA_000715115.1 Nicotiana otophora | reverse complement strand
CTCCACTTATTCTTATGTGTCATCTTATTTTGCCCCGTATTTGGGAGTAGCACGTGATTCCTTGAGTTCTTCTATTTATGTATCTATACCCATGGGTGAATCTATTATTGTGGATCGTGTGTATCGGTCGTGTTTAATTGTAATCAGTGGTTTTGAGACCAGAGCTGATTTATTATTGCTCAGTATGGTGGATTTCGATATTATTTTGGGCATGGACTGGTTGTCTCCCTATCATGCTATTCTTGATTGTTACGCCAAGACGGTGACGTTGGCTATGCCAGGTCTACCGTGGCTAGAATGGAGAGGTACCTCGGATCATGTTCCTAGCAGGGTTGTTTCATTTCTTAAAGCTCAACGAATAGTTGAGAAGGGGTGTGATGCGTATCTGGCCTATGTGAGAGATATTAGTATTGATACTCCTACTGTGCAGTCAATTCATGTAGTAAGGGATTTTCCTGATGTATTTCCAGCAAATCTTTCGGGTATGCCACCCGATAGGGATATTGACTTTACATTGATTTATTACCGGGTACTCCGCCCATTTCTATTCCACCATACCGTATGGCCCCAGCAGAGTTGAAAGAATTAAAAGAACAGTTACAGGAATTGCCGGATAAGGGTTATATTCGGCCCAGTGTATCGCCTTGGGGTGCTTTTATCTTATTTGTAAAGAAGAAAGATAGTTCTATGCGGATGTGTATTGATTACCGCTAGCTGAACAAGGTTACAGTGAAGAACAGGTATTCATTGCCATATATTGATGACCTATTTGATCAGCTTCAGGGTGCCAGAGTGTTTTCTAAAATTGACTTGCGTTCTGTAACGACCCGACCGATCGTTTTGAGAGTTAGAGCTTCGAACCTCTATTAACTGCTTTCCCCATATCTATTTCTGCTATTGTGACTTGCCGGGATGATTTGTTTTGAGTTTCAGAGTGTTTTGGGATACTTAGTCCCTAAATGAGAGCTTGAGTCTTAGAATTTGGATCGTAGTCGGAACTATATGAAGACGATTCCAGAATGGAATTCCGTCGATTCCGTTAGCTCCGTTGGGTGATTTTGGGCTTAAGGGCTTGTCCGAAATGTGTTTTGGGGGCATGTAGCTCATTTAGGCTTGAAATGGCGAAAGTCGAAATTTTGGAGATTTGGACCAGTAGTGAAAATTTTGATATCGGGGTCGGAATCCGATTCTGAAAGTTGGAGTAGGTCCGTAGTGTTGAATATGACTTGTGTGCAAAATTTGGGGTCAATCGGACGTGGTTTGTTTGGTTTCGACATCAGTTGTAGAATTTGAAAGTTTCAAGTTCTTTAAGTTTGAATCGGAGGATGATTTGTGATTTTAGCATTATTTGATGTGATTTGTGGGTTTGATTAAGTTCGTAAGGTATTTTAGGACTTGTTGTTATGTTTGGTTGAGGTCCCGGGGGCCTCGGGTGTGTTTTGGATGCTCAACGGGTCATTTTTGGACTTAGAGAAGTAGCAGATTTTTTCTAGTTTTTGTTGCAGAAGTTTATTCTTTGCATTTGCGAATAAGAGCTCGCGTTCGTGAAGGTGTGGACAGTGGAAGCATCGCGAATGTGAGGAGTAGGACGCATTTGCGAAGAGTGTTTTCTGAGTGTGAGGTTTGGTTCTTCGCGTTCGCGAAGGGGAGGACACGGACTCGAAGGTATGGTCTGTGTGTGCATCGCGAACGCGTGAGTGGTGTCGCGTTCGTGAAGAGGAGTGAGGCTATTGGGACCCCCAAGTCTTTGTTCTACGCATTCGCGAGGTAGTGGTCGCATTTACGAAGGTCTGACCTAGTAAATCTTCGAGTTCGCTAAGCCGTGGTCCCATTCGCGAAGGGTTAAATTTGTGGGCAGTCGAGTTGTGCTTCGCGAATGCGAGGGACCTGTCACGTTCGTGACGAAGAGAGGTCTGGATAGAAAGTTTAAGTTTAGAAAATGGGACTTTGTCCCATTTTCCATTTTTAACGATTTGGAGCTCGGATTGAGGCGATTGTTGGGAGATTTTCAGAGGAAACAACAGGGTAAGTGTTCTTAACTCAATATTAGTTAAATTACCTGAATCCATTGTTGTTTTTATCATTTAATTGGTGAATTAAGTTGGAAAAGGTTGAAAACCCTCTTGGATAAATTTGAGGATTTGAGAGCTGAATTGTTATCGGAATTTAGTAATTTTGGTATGGTTAGACTAGTGGTGGAATGGGCGTTCCTATTTTGTAACTTTTACCTGATTCCGAGACATGGGCCCCATGGGCAATGTTTGAGTTAATTTCGGAATTTTTGTTAAAGTGTTGATTTCATTAATTAGATGAGTCTATTTTGGTTGTATTTAAGATATGTAATTGCTTTTGGCTAGATTTTGGTCATTCGGAGCGGGATATTCGTGGAAAAGGCATTGTGACCGATTGATTGAGCTTGGTTCGAGGTAAGTGGCTTGCCTAACTTTGTGTGGGAGAAATCCCCTTAAGATTTGGAACTATTGTGATATGTGAGCGCCGTGTACGTAAGATGACGAGTACGTACACGGGCTAGTTATGGTGAAACCCGATTTTCTTACTGAGCATCAACAAGTTTTCATGTTATTTTGAGTTATACCATTTTTATGAGTACTAATCTATTTTTATTCTTAATTGAGTTATTCCAATATGTGTAGCTATCATATTTAGTCTAATATAACATGTTTACGTGTCTTAATTGTTTATGTGAATTCTGTGCAGCATGCTTAGTGAATTTCTTGCTTCTTCCCTGACTCGTACTTAGTCTAAATTGTAAGAATTTCCTAATGTAGTTGTATTTCTATCATTCGCGCTGCATATTTACTTTGGGACTACGGAACGGTATTCCGGGAGATCCCCATGTACTAAATATTTACTTTAGGGCTACGAAACAGTATTCCGGGAGATCCCCCTGTACTGCATATTTACTTTGGGACTACGGAACTGTATTCCGGGAGATCCCCCTATATTGCATATTTACTTTGGGACTACGGAACGGTATTCCGGGAGATCCCCATGTACTAAATATTTACTTTAGGGCTACGAAACAGTATTCCGGGAGATCCCCCTGTACTGCATATTTACTTTGGGACTACGGAACTGTATTCCGGGAGATCCCCCTATATTGCATATTTACTTTGGGACTACGGAACGGTATTCCGGGAGATCCCCATGTACTAAATATTTACTTTAGGGCTACGAAACAGTATTCCGGGAGATCCCCCTGTACTGCATATTTACTTTGGGACTACGGAACTGTATTCCGGGAGATCCCCCTATATTGCATATTTACTTTGGGACTACGGAACGGTATTCCGGGAGATCCCCATGTACTAAATATTTACTTTAGGGCTACGAAACAGTATTCCGGGAGATCCCCCTGTACTGCATATTTACTTTGGGACTACGGAACTGTATTCCGGGAGATCCCCCTATATTGCATATTTACTTTGGGACTACGGAACGGTATTCCGGGAGATCCCCATGTACTAAATATTTACTTTAGGGCTACGAAACAGTATTCCGGGAGATCCCCCTGTACTGCATATTTACTTTGGGACTACGGAACTGTATTCCGGGAGATCCCCCTATATTGCATATTTACTTTGGGACTACGGAACGGTATTCCGGGAGATCCCCATGTACTAAATATTTACTTTAGGGCTACGAAACAGTATTCCGGGAGATCCCCCTGTACTGCATATTTACTTTGGGACTACGGAACTGTATTCCGGGAGATCCCCCTATATTGCATATTTACTTTGGGACTACGGAACGGTATTCCGGGAGATCCCCATGTACTAAATATTTACTTTAGGGCTACGAAACAGTATTCCGGGAGATCCCCCTGTACTGCATATTTACTTTGGGACTACGGAACTGTATTCCGGGAGATCCCCCTATATTGCATATTTACTTTGGGACTACGGAACGGTATTCCGGGAGATCCCCATGTACTAAATATTTACTTTAGGGCTACGAAACAGTATTCCGGGAGATCCCCCTGTACTGCATATTTACTTTGGGACTACGGAACTGTATTCCGGGAGATCCCCCTATATTGCATATTTACTTTGGGACTACGGAACGGTATTCCGGGAGATCCCCATGTACTAAATATTTACTTTAGGGCTACGAAACAGTATTCCGGGAGATCCCCCTGTACTGCATATTTACTTTGGGACTACGGAACTGTATTCCGGGAGATCCCCCTATATTGCATATTTACTTTGGGACTACGGAACGGTATTCCGGGAGATCCCCATGTACTAAATATTTACTTTAGGGCTACGAAACAGTATTCCGGGAGATCCCCCTGTACTGCATATTTACTTTGGGACTACGGAACTGTATTCCGGGAGATCCCCCTATATTGCATATTTACTTTGGGACTACGGAACGGTATTCCGGGAGATCCCCATGTACTAAATATTTACTTTAGGGCTACGAAACAGTATTCCGGGAGATCCCCCTGTACTGCATATTTACTTTGGGACTACGGAACTGTATTCCGGGAGATCCCCCTATATTGCATATTTACTTTGGGACTACGGAACGGTATTCCGGGAGATCCCCATGTACTAAATATTTACTTTAGGGCTACGAAACAGTATTCCGGGAGATCCCCCTGTACTGCATATTTACTTTGGGACTACGGAACTGTATTCCGGGAGATCCCCCTATATTGCATATTTACTTTGGGACTACGGAACGGTATTCCGGGAGATCCCCATGTACTAAATATTTACTTTAGGGCTACGAAACAGTATTCCGGGAGATCCCCCTGTACTGCATATTTACTTTGGGACTACGGAACTGTATTCCGGGAGATCCCCCTATATTGCATATTTACTTTGGGACTACGGAACGGTATTCCGGGAGATCCCCATGTACTAAATATTTACTTTAGGGCTACGAAACAGTATTCCGGGAGATCCCCCTGTACTGCATATTTACTTTGGGACTACGGAACTGTATTCCGGGAGATCCCCCTATATTGCATATTTACTTTGGGACTACGGAACGGTATTCCGGGAGATCCCCATGTACTAAATATTTACTTTAGGGCTACGAAACAGTATTCCGGGAGATCCCCCTGTACTGCATATTTACTTTGGGACTACGGAACTGTATTCCGGGAGATCCCCCTATATTGCATATTTACTTTGGGACTACGGAACGGTATACCGGGAGATCCCCCATGTCTTGCATATTTACTTTGGAACTACGGAATGGTATTTCGGGAGATCCCCCTGCACATTTACGTTTGGGACTACGAGACGGTATCTCGAGAGATCCCCTGTTGTGATTTCTGTGTACTGAGCTGTTACCTTCTATGATTTCATTATTGTTAAATTCCGCCCTTTATTTTATTACGGTATTACACTCTATATTGTTTTTATTATATATTTGCCAGTAGGGCCCTGACCTGACCTCGTCACTACTCGACCGAGATTAGGCTTGGCACTTACTGGGTACCGATTGTGGTGTACTCATGCTACTCTCTGCATATGTTTTTCATGTGCAGATCTAGGTGTACCTTATCAGCCGCACTATCAGTGAGCCGGGACAGCTTTGGAAACTTCAAGGTATATCTGTCGCGTCCGCAGATCTCAGTGTCCCCTTCTACGCTTTCTCATGTCGATTATCTTCTGTATTTTTCCTTGTTAGACTCTGATGTATAGAGACACTAAATTTTTCTTTCTGTAGTTTGTGATTCACGATGTTCCCGGTTTTGGGATTTGTTGTGTATTTTTTAATAGTTGGTTAAATTTATATTTTTTTATTCACTATTTCGCAAAAATGTTAGGCTTACCTAGTTGTAGAGACTAGGTGTCGTCACGACGTCACACGGAGGGGAAATTGGGCCGTGACAAGTTGGTATCAGAGCTTTAGGTTCATAGGTATCGTGAGTCACAAACCGGTTTAGTAGAGTCTGGCGGATCGGTACGGAGACGTCTGTACTTATCTTCGGGAGGCTATGAAACTGTTAGGAAAATATCACTACTTTGATTCCTTGTCGTGCGAACAATTTGTTGACTTCAAAGATTATAAACGTTTGTATTCTATTCTCTCACAGGTGGTGAGGACACTTACAAGCGGATCTGATGACCAGGCACCTGTGCCCCCTGCTAGAGCTGCGAGAGGCCGGGGTAGAGGCCGAGGGGATCCACGTGGTGCAGCTAGAGCACCCGCACGAGCTGCTACCGAGGAGCCCCCAGTAGCTCAAGCTGGAGGGCAGACACCTAAGACACTTGTTCTTGCACCACCCCTCCGGGAGAATCTAACCCAGTTTTTGAGCATGTTCAGCACCTTAGCTCAGGCTGGATTGATTCCACTTACTCCTGCCACATCTCAGGCCGGGGGAGGAGCACAGACTCCCGTTGCCGGTACTCCAGAGCAGCAGGTTCAGGTCGACCCGATTCCAGAGATTGTACCAATACAACTGGTAGCTCCAGCTCAGCCCGAGGTTAGGGCAGTAGCTTCTGAGGTGGAGCAGCTCAGACTTGAGAGGTACAAGAAGTACCACCCACCTACTTTCAGCGGATTGGCTACAGATGATGCTCAGGGTTTTCTAGAGGAATGTCATCGTATTCTCCGTACTATGGGTATAGCAGAGACGAGCAGGGTTTCTTTTACCACATTCCAGCTTAGAGGAGTCTCCTATCAGTGGTGGCGTGCTTATGAGTTGGGTAGTCTGGCTGAGGCAACTTCACTTACATGGACTCAATTCTCGGACATGTTTTTGAGAGAGTATGTCCCTCAGAGTCTCATGGACTCATGGCGCGCAGCGTTTGAGCAGTTGTGCTAGGGTGCTATGACTGTGTCAGAGTATGCAGTCTACTTCAGTGATTTGGCCCGACATGCACCGGCCTTGGTTGCCACAGTTCGAGAAAGGGTTCGATGATTTATTAAGGGACTCCACCCAGTTATCAGGATTAGTATGTCCAGGGAGTTAGAGATGAATATTTCTTATCAGAAGGTTATGCGTATTGCCAGGAGATTGGAGGCATGCTTGCCCGGGATAGAGAGGAGAAGGAGGCCAAGAGGTCTCGAGAGACTGGTTCTTGTTCTGGTGCTCGTGTCCCAGCAGCTCGCCAAGGTAGGGGTTATGTGAGCCGCCCCGTTCATTCAGCTCTTCCAGCCTCCAATGGTGTTCCAGTTCCTTCTAGACCCCGGGAGCCTTATTATGCACCGCCGGTATCTAGTGTGCCTCCTGCATGGGGTGTTCCTAGCGGCCAGTCCAACAGACCTGGCTCGAGCCAGTCACAACAGCCACGCCCTCCTAGAGCTTGTTTTGAGTGTGGCGACACTCGCCACATGGTGAGGGATTGCCCCAGGATTAGGAGAGGTGTACCTCCCCAGACGTTTCAGCCACAGCATGCTCCACCGGGTCCTCACGCTATAATTACAACACCAGCTGCCACCCCACCTGCTCAACCAGCTTGAGGTGGAGGTCGGGGAAGTAGAGGTCACCCTAGAGTGGGAGGTCAGGCCAGATATTATGCACTTCCTGCTCGTACAGAGGCAGTTGCTTTTGATTCTGTCATTACAGGTATTGTTCTGATCTGCCATAGAGATGGGTCGATATTATTTGACCTAGGATCTATATATTCTTATGTGTCCTCTTATTTTGCCCCGCATTTGGGCATATCTCGGGATTCTTTGAGTTCCCCTATTTATGTATCTACTCTTGTGGGAGATTCTCTTATTGTGGATCGCGTGTATCAGTCATGTTTGATTGCTCTTAATGGTTTTGATACTAGAGTCGATTTATTATTGCTCAGCATTGTGGACTTTAATATTATTTGGGGCATGGACTGGCTGTCGCCCCATTATGCTATTCTCGATTAGAGTGGAGAGGTACCTTAAAGTATACTCCCACCAGAGTTATTTCTTTTCTTAAAGCTCAACGAATAGTTGAGAAGGGGTGTGACGCGCATCTAGCTTATGTGAGAGATGTTAGTATTGATACCCCTACAGTTGAGTCAATTCCAGTAATGAGGGACCTTACAGATGTGTTTCCAGCTGATCTTCTGGGCATGCCGCCCGACAGAGATATTGATTTTGGCATTGATTTGTTGTCGGGCACTCAGCCCATCTCTATTCCTCCATATCGTATGGCTCCTCCTGAATTAAAGGAGTTAAAGGAGCAGTTATAGGAGTTGCTTGATAAGGGTTTCAGTCGGCTCAGTATGTCACCTTGGGGTGCTCCTGTCCTATTTGTGAAGAAGAAGGATGGTCCTATGCAGATGTGTATTGATTACCGCTAGTTGAACAAAGTCACAGTGAAGAACATGTATCCATTGCCTCGTATTGATGACTTATTTGATCGGTTACAAAGTGCCAGAGTGTTTTCCAAGATTGACTTACGTTCAGGTTATCATCATTTGTCTTTATTGTGGAAAAATATTATTAATGATTTATGTTGGCATGAGCCGTGAGCTCTTTATTGTGAAAAAATATCGTTGATGATTTATGTTGGCAAATTGAAATATTTGGGCATTTGAGGTGCAAATTATGATATATTGTAATATTGATACGCATGCGGTGGTATAAGGTCTGGGTATTGAAATGCATGCGGTAAGATAAGGGTGGCTGGATACGCTTGGTTAGTAGGAGGAACTATTAGAAGTCATGTGGTGTGATAAGGATGGCTAAAGCGCGGGATGTTATTTCGAGGAAAAAAATATTTTCTTTAAAATAAATTGTGAAGGCTCCCGCGGTGAGATAAGGAAATGAGATATTGTGAATTTATTTATGATTTGGGACTACGAGGCGGTACATCGGTAGTGCCCCTGTTGATATTGATTTATGGCCATAGTTGCCTTCGATTAATTGTTGTGATTTTCATAAAGTTGAAAGGAATTCTGTTTTGATTCCACGAGATATTATTTACCATTATTTTGTGTAATTAAATGGTGACATGCTACTTGATTCATTTTCACTGTCATTTTATTTTACTGTATTGTTAAACATTTTATTATGAAATTATTATTTTCCAGTAGGGCCTGACCTGACCTCGTTACTACTCTACCGAGGTTAGGCTTGACACTTACTGGGTACCGTTGTGATGTACTCATACTACACTTCTGCATATTTTTTTGTGCAGATTTAGGTGCATCTTATCAGACTAGGCATCAGTGAGTTACCTGTGCACGGAGACTTCGAGGTATATCTGCCATCGTCCGCAGACTCCGGAGTCCCTTTCTATCATTTTTATGTTGCTTCCTTATTTTTCTTTAGACCTTGATTTATAGAGACATTGAGGATAAAATTCTTAGAAGCTTGTGACTTATTTCTACCGGGTTTTGGGAGTTGAAATTGTTTGAATTGTAGTTTATTTATTCCAGATATTTATTATTTTTCCGCATTGATAGGCTTACCTAGTTTTAGAGACTAGGTGTCATCACGACATCCTACGTAGGGAATTTGGGGTCGTGACAATATATTTGATGATAAATTATATATACTAATTAGGATATTCACAAGTCTATCCCTAAAAGAACCTGACCATGTGGTCCTAGCGCTTCGTGTTCTTATATATATATGGATATACCTATATTTAACTATATATATAGGTTGTTATAGTATATGATATATATATATATATATATATATATATAATACGCTTCGTTGTACTACTTTAACTACATATATAGCATGTTATATATAGTATATATTAGTGTATTCATTATTTGTATTACAGAAGTGTTAACAAATTACATTTATATTATTTAGATAGTAAATATAAAAGTAATTCAAAAGTTTGACCAATGTTGACGTAATAACCGACCAACTTTGGTCGGTTATTTTTCAAAAAATAAAAATTACCGACCAAAATTGGTCGGTAAATGCTTCCCCTGCATTAACCGACCAACGTTGATCGGTAATTTTAAATATAAATTCTTAAATTTTATAAAATATTTTAAATAATAAAATAATTACTCTATTAAAATTTAAAAAATTGGGTCCAGATTACCGACCAACGTTGGTCGATAATCCAAAAATATTTTTGACTAAGTAAGTCTGATCAGTTGGGTCAACTTGTTGACCAATTTATCGACCAACGTTGGTCGAAAATTTTTGGTCTTTTTTTAGCGGATTTTTTGTAATGGAAAGTGGTTAAGACAGTAGGTATGTAATGACCGTGCAAGAGATAAAATATGAGGCAGCGATGGCCAACGCAAAGCTGAAGAATTGCGACTTGGCTTTGTTGGTTGCTGTCGAAAGTTGGTCGCCACTCGATATCAAGTTCAACAATGAGGCGACGCGCATGGACGGACTCAGTTTGCCAGATCCAATTGGTAACAGAGCTTGGGTTGTCATCAGTGACTGTTGTTTGGATTCGATCGCCGACGAAGTCAACGTGAATAGTAGTGATTGCCATGGTTGTCAATGCAGTTTGATCAAAATTCTGAAATATTATTATTCCCTCGTATTCAAATTAGATGAGATATTTTCTTTTTTAGTGTATTTTAAAATAAATGACATATTTCTAAATTTAAAAATAATTCAACTTTAAACTTTTCATTTTATTTATTTTACCCTTAATGAAATAGTTTTTATAACCGCACAAATGTCATGACCCTAAAAAGTTTTTATTCCTTAAACTTTTAATATCACAAATTTTAAAAGTCTTCTTCTTTTTGTTAAACTATGTGACGAATCAAACTATTTCATCTAAATTGAAACGAACGGATTAATAACTACCATTTGTATTTATAGGGGCAAGTAGCAAGTTTCCTCCCAGAGACGTTGAAAGTTCAAAATTTTGATTCAGTAACGTCTCTGATTTTAATAAATTATAAACCTATAATGCGAATTAAAAGGGCCAATTAGAAATTCCCTTCCCGTAAAATACTCCTCTCCCGATCAAAATATTACCGTTTCTTATAATTTGAAAGCTCAGATTCTGTTATGGTAGTAGCTTATCAGTTGCGATGATGCTTTTTTCCGGTCTTTATCTTTTATTTTACTATTGTAACCGCTCGTCTATTTCCCCTTAACATATTCGGATGTGCGTCATCAGCAGAGGCGGACCCAGAATTTGAACGTTGCGGGGCACTATTATTTTTAACGTAAATATAAAAATAATATTATTGGTAATAAAGTCTGGCGTGCAACTCTTTGAAACCTTAGTGATTACGAGTTTGTGACCGAAAAAATGCTCAAAAATATAAAAAACGTAAACAAAATCAAGACCTCTCCACGTGGGTCCGCCCCCGGCGCCATGTGGCTTTCTAGCTTGAGAAATTAGCATAATTTCACTCGAAGTCGAGATTAAAAAGGTTTTGAAATTAATATAATCTTTAATATGATAGAGGTATATAGAGCAGCACTCATTAATATATATATATTTTTAATAGTATTGATGGGAAAAAAAAGGATGTTGAGGTTTTAAATTTAGAAATGGTTGGATTGTTTAGGATAACCATTTGAGTTTCCAACGTTTCATTTTATATTTCATCCTATGTCTAATGTCTCCCCTATAATTCCAAAATTTAAGTTAATAGAACAACAAAATTCTTTTATCTTCACTTCATGTTTATATCCAACCACGTTAGTTTACGATGATAATTAAATGTACATTGAGGCAGCAATATATTAGAGGATTAAAATTATATACACTGATGGTGTAATTATAAATTTCTTACACCATTTGTAAAATTTAACAAGTTACATCAAGTTGTTTATCATTTATTCTAGGTTACCAATGAATCTTGTTAAATAAATTATATGCAATTACATTTTAAGTAACTTGAATATAAATATTTTTAGACAGTACGTGCATAGAAGTTGAACACATTATTAATTAATCTTGTCAGTAATAAAGTTAAATCTGAAAGATATATGTCACGTGCTCGCCCGTTTACATCTGAAAGAATGCGCAAATATCCTTCAGTGACTTTGTAATGTTGGCGTAAGGTAACCCAAAGCAAGCGCTTTTGACATGCTCGAGTTTCAAATTGCAATTTTCTTTAACTAAAAGCTGTCTAGCTTTCTTAGTTATGGTACACAAGCTGCATGAGTATTGATTTTGTAGTCAATCTGGGAAGGAGAAATATGATTGGATAATTATCTTTTAATTTGATTTATTTATAGGGGAAATGTAACCAATATACAAACATAAATCTTTCTTTCGCCTTCCAAATTAAGTTACACGGTATACCCTCTTTAAAGAACTCTTAACACACTATACTTCAATTATAAAATTATATATAGTACACATCAATTAATTACCCCACATACTATTTAGTTAAAGGACAATAACTATCTAATAAATATATCCCTAAATTAAAGGAAGTTATATACACAAAGCAAATCTACTCAAAATCTTATTTCAACCGTTTCAAAGTTGGACCAAAATTAAAGTAAAAAAAAGGTTATCCATTAAACAATTTTTTTTACTGTGGGAACCTCTGCCATTATAGAAGTTTATCTTCCTCTATACAATAAAAAAAAATACAAGTAAACTAATCATTGTATACTATTAAAGAATGTTAATATTCAAAGTAAAATAATATATACACAATAAATATAAATAAAAGTATATTTGATTTGAATATTATATTTCAAATTAGAATATTGTGGTATGTTTGATTTGAATACTATATTCCAAATTAGAATATTATGGTATATTTGATTTGAATACTATATTCCCAATTAGAATATTGCGATATGTTTGGTTTTGAATATTGTATTCTTTATTAGAATATTATAGTGTGTTGGTTTGAATATTATATTCTTCATTAATCAATTGTAATTTGGTATGTTTGGTTTGGATAGTGTATCGCACACTAAAATATTTTGGTATGTTTGGTTTGAATATTGTATTCCAAATTCGAATAGTGTGGCGTGTTTGATTTGAATATTATAATTTTAATTAGAATATTGTGGCGTATTGGTTTGAATAGTATATTCTAATATTTCTGTAGTTTAGATATTGTATCCCAAATTAAAATATTTTTACCTTATTTTAACTTTTCTTTTGATTACATAGATGTAAGAGAAAAACAAAAAAGATAAAACACTTCATCTAACAAATAATGGTAAAGAGGTATTGTCTTGTACAAAACAAATGCCCAGTTTTCATATTCTTCCTCCTTTTGCATCCGCATGCCATAGGAAAGAATAGAGAGGGTTGTTTATTTGGAACAAGAAATCATTGGGGTTCAGATGTTTCGGTAAAAATGTATAATCCTAATTCCTTGGGATGATGGAGTGTTTTAAGGGGTTTATCAAATTGGAGTGAGAAATAATCTAATCCCTTAAAAAGTGAGATTTGTTTAATGGCATATAATGATATTAAAGATATAAAAATTAAATAAAATTTTATAAAATAGGTATAGAATATAAAACAAATATTTTAAATGTATATGAAGTTAACTGGTGTTTTCAATAGGTATACCGCGTAGATTTCCCATTATGCAAGGTGCTGTACCTAATAGTGGGCTATAAGTCTATAACAAAACTCGTCCACTGAAACTTGGGCTTGCACAAAACCCATCTGTATAACCAAACTATAACCTTGGGCCTAGATCGTGAAGACTGAATTGGCACTAATAGCCTCCGTCTGGCCACTTCTTATAATTTTTCCATTTCTTAAATAGTTTTGCAAATAAAGCTTATGTTAGGGTTGGGCATATATCGGTTAAAACTGATAGCCTGAATCGTGAGTTATCGATATTGGGTTATTGGGTTAACGGTTCGGTAACGGTTTAGAATTTTTTCACTATTGGGATATTGGTTCGGGCCTCGGTTTGCCAATTTTGTTAATGGGTTAACCGATAACCCAATAAGAATTAATAAAATTACGACTTTATCCTTAAGTATATACATACATCTAGGGCTTCATTCTCCCATATTCTCTCTCAGTCGCACTCTTCAGTTCATTGTCTTAAAGTCTTCACCTTCATAGACCTTACTCCTAGCGTAAGTCTTATACAATAGGTTTTCTATAACAAAATTCATCTTCATATAGAGATTCTTGACTGTTAAAGATTCTTTATTTTGTGCTCATATTTTATGATTTTTATTTTTGTTTCTTGCCCTATTGTCTTTTTATTTTTTTGAGCCGAGGGTCTTTCGGAAACAGCCTCTCTACTCTTTAAGGGTAGGGGTAAGGTCTGCGTACACACTACCCTCCCCAGACCCCATTAATAAGATTTTACTGGGTTGTTGTTGTTGTAGTATTTTCGTTTCTTGATTTTGGATAACTGTTATTGAAGTATTAGACTATTATTACTGTTTTCTACGGTGTTCAGAGTTTGAAACACTGTTGAATACTTCTTGTTCTTCTTGTCCGTTCTCATTATTGTATCTGTCCAGTAAATAATTTTGTACTAAAAAGGTACTGAACATGAGTAGGATAGGAGGAGGCAGTGCAGTGGCACAACTTGTTGCTGACATTCCATTGCAACATGTGGATGTAATGAATGGAATTTTGCTGCTACTAATTATTATCAGTGTATCATTATTATATATTTTTGGCTAATTCAAGTTACGTCGCTGAGCTTATCCTATGGTTGTGGTTGTTTGTTGTTCGTTGTTCCATTCTTAATTAGCTATATTTTGACATTTATATCTAAAGGACTAAAACAATCTTCATTTGCGAGCTTCTGAAGATGTTTTGATCTAGATTGAGTTATTTTATCGGGTAAACTGATAACCGAACCGATAATAGTTGATAACCGGTTAACCGATAATCGATAACCAATTTCTTATCCGTTCGCTTATTGGTTTTACATACTTATAAACCGATAACCAATATGTCGAACCAATAATATTCACAACTGAACCGAACTGACCGATGCCCGCCTCTAGCTTATGTGCTTCAGCGACGGAAGAACGAAAAAGTCACTACCAATTTCTAATAGTAGACTACCTATTGTATTGTATCATATCGTTACTTTAAATACAATTCGGCGATTACTCAAATTTTATTGTATCGTATCGTTAAATCTGCCGTTACATAACGACGAAAAGAGTCACGACCAATTTAATAATATCGCATCGTTACCTTATTTTTTCTCTCATTTTACTGTTCCTTATTATTAAATAAACCTATGTTATCCTTTATTGTACACTGTTATATGATAATTTTACCTTGTACCTTACTTTTTCTTTGTAATATTGCATAAATTTACTCTTCATATTGTTGGTGTATGCCATCATGAAACGATGACAAACATACAATTTATCAAAGTATTTTACATATTTAAACAATGCAATAGAATACGATAGGAAATATTATGAAATGATACATGACAACTATCCAAACAAGCTATAAAGTTTAATCATAATTTTTTTAATCGGTAACTCAATTTGCTATACAGGTTTAGTCCGAGTTTTTGACCAATATTGTCCCTTATCTTAGAGGGTAGATCTATTTTGGTCCCTCAAATATAACCCTGAGCATATTTAGTCCCTTAAGTATGCTAAAGTGGAGCACCTTTAATCTTACTGACACAATATGTTCAAAAATTAACGGTGTTACCCAACTCTGATTCATGAAGCAAATCTTCTCCTTTGAAACAAATTGTTTCCTCTCCTTTTATTGGATAACGCAAATTATCACTTTAATTCCTCAGTTTTAGATAATGTCTTATAAAATTTTGACCATGAAAATATCTCCTTCTGTGCAGTTTTCAATGAGAAAATGACACTGTATAGCTGCTGCAAAAATAATAGCCGAAAAAATATAAGTATAAAATTTGTATATATATACATTTAAAAGGTTGTGAGTTCGAGTCACCCCAAGAGTAAGGTGGGGAGTTCTTGGAGGGAAGGATGCCGAGGGTCATTTGGAAACAGCCTCTCTACCCCAGGGTAGGGGTAAGGTCTGCGTACACACTACCCTCCCCAGACCCCACTNGTCCACTGAAACTTGGGCTTGCACAAAACCCATCTGTATAACCAAACTATAACCTTGGGCCTAGATCGTGAAGACTGAATTGGCACTAATAGCCTCCGTCTGGCCACTTCTTATAATTTTTCCATTTCTTAAATAGTTTTGCAAATAAAGCTTATGTTAGGGTTGGGCATATATCGGTTAAAACTGATAGCCTGAATCGTGAGTTATCGATATTGGGTTATTGGGTTAACGGTTCGGTAACGGTTTAGAATTTTTTCACTATTGGGATATTGGTTCGGGCCTCGGTTTGCCAATTTTGTTAATGGGTTAACCGATAACCCAATAAGAATTAATAAAATTACGACTTTATCCTTAAGTATATACATACATCTAGGGCTTCATTCTCCCATATTCTCTCTCAGTCGCACTCTTCAGTTCATTGTCTTAAAGTCTTCACCTTCATAGACCTTACTCCTAGCGTAAGTCTTATACAATAGGTTTTCTATAACAAAATTCATCTTCATATAGAGATTCTTGACTGTTAAAGATTCTTTATTTTGTGCTCATATTTTATGATTTTTATTTTTGTTTCTTGCCCTATTGTCTTTTTATTTTTTTGAGCCGAGGGTCTTTCGGAAACAGCCTCTCTACTCTTTAAGGGTAGGGGTAAGGTCTGCGTACACACTACCCTCCCCAGACCCCATTAATGGGATTATACTGGGTTGTTGTTGTTGTTGTTGT
>AWOL01S0084014.1:0-10042 GCA_000715115.1 Nicotiana otophora | reverse complement strand
TTTTTTGAGCCGAGGGTCTTTCGGAAACAGCCTCTCTACTCCTTCGGGGTAGGGGTAAGGTCTGCGTACACACTACCCTCCCCAGACCCCATTAATGGGATTCTACTGGGTTGTTGTTGTTTTGTTGTTACTTCTGGCAAGGCTTCATTCTTGGTCATTTTGCAAACTCTATGTACTTTTTGAATTATTGTCAGTGCAACCATGTTCTGTGGCCGCACTAATCTTCAATCACTTCTGGGATTCTACATAAGATCCACGGCCGCAAAGAGAATTCTGCGGTCCGCACTTCTGGTCAGTTGCACCCTTCTTTACTTGTGAGTCGGAACACTCATTTTGAGTTAGATTTCTTCATTAGAGTCCAAATCTCCAGCATTCATGAAATTTGCAAACTTTGATTATTTTTGGGAATATAAATCTACACTTTTAGACTAAAAGTAAAGCAAGAAGTTACTAAAAAGTTGTCAAAATCAACACTTATCAACTCCCCCAAACTTAAGTCTTTGCCTGTCCTCTAGCAAATAGATTAGTTCCCACCTCCTGAGAGTGAAAGGTCATTTCAGCGAGTCAATCGTATGCCATCCATACTCAGTTGAGAACACCAATTACACACAACACTCATGCATTGTCAACAAGTTGATCATTCACATATCATGCACCTATAGTTTTCATGTGACATTTCGCTACAAGAATTGACTTAGTCATCGAGGACTCTTGTTCTATCATGGTGGAATCCAAACTTTTCTTCCACTACATTGCATTTACCAAGTTCACTATAAAGGTTAGCGCTCAATCATTAGAACAGTGAAAGGTTTACTCTTCTCTCACAACAGAATGTCACAAGTGCGGCTTCAAGTACCATAGGCTTGCCCCTGGTGTACATCACCACTAAGCTAAGCTTACTCGGTTCAAAATCATGTAGGACTTATTTTGGGTTGTAATGAAGGATTTTGGATTGGGGTAGGATACCATATGGTTAACTGGTTACAGCTTTCCTTAAGCACTCCATATTTTCATTTCTTGGCTCTCAATTACCAATTCTTAGAGGCATTCTCTTCTTCTTGGGGGCTAGATAGACTTGACATCACACTTTCTTGTTCTTTCATTCTTTTTCTCCCTCGATGCTCACGTTACGGATCATTACCTATTTTTGAATCCATCAACCCTTCCTTTATTATCTTTTTTGCATTTTCTCTTTTTGTTTTTTTTTTCTTTCTCTTTTCTTGCCTTCTCTTTTCATAGAAATCATTTGTTTTGTCTTCTTGGTGCCTTGATATCTTTTTCAAATTCTTCAACTCTCCCTCATTATGCCTTAGGCCACTTCTTTCATAACAGTGTTAAGGAAGGTGCGGCAACCAAATAGCAATGAGGTGTGTTCTCTTGGGGATTTGGTGATTGATGTTATTGATGATGATACACGTGATACTATCAATGTTGGTGATATGTTGGAGGACGTCTTGCTCAACTTTGATGATGATGAGATGGATGGTTTCATGGAATCTGTTAACTCTTTAAAGGGAATAGTGTCATATAACTATGCACCCCGGAAATTGTCTTTGGTTAATGAAAATAGGAAGACTCTTCCTACAAAGCCTTCTATTGAAGAGCCACCTACCTTGGAGTTGAATCCATTGCCTCCACACCTTTGTTATGAATTTCTTTGCCCTTGTTCAACTTTACCGGTTATTCTTTCCTCTTGTTTGACTAGCGTGCAGGTAGATTCCACATTGGCAGGGTTACAAAAGAGGAAGAAGTCTATTGGGTGGACCTTGCCGGATATTTGGGGTATAAGCCCCATTTTTTGCATGCATAAGATCCAGTTGGAGGATGGCGCTAAACCATCCATTGTACGTCAAAGAAGACTCAATGAGGCTATGCAAGAAGTTGCCGAGAAGGAGATTATTAAGTGGTTGGATGTCGGGGTTTTCTACCCTATTTCCGATAGTTCATGGACCTCTCCGGTTCGATGTGTCCCAAAGAAGGGGGCACGACGGTGGTCACCAATGATAAGAATGAATTNATTTCTTGGCTCTCAATTACCAATTCTTAGAGGCATTCTCTTCTTCTTGGGGGCTAGATAGACTTGACATCACACTTTCTTGTGCTTTCATTATTTTTCTCCCTCGATGCTCACGTTAGGGATCATTACCTATTTTTGAATCCATCAACCCTTCCTTTATTATCTTTCTTGCATTTTCTCTTTTTGTTTTGTTTTCTTTCTCTTTTCTTGCCTTCTCTTTTCATAGAAATCATTTGTTTTGTCTTCTTGGTGACTTGATATCTTTTTCAAATTCTTCAACTTTCCCTCATTATGCCTTAGGCCACTTCTTTCACAACAGTGTTAAGGAAGGTGCGGCAACCAAATAGCAATAAGGTGTGTTCTCTTGTGGATTTGGTGATTGATGTTATTGATGATGATACAAGTGATACTATCAATGTTGGTGATATGTTGGAGGACGTCTTGATCAACTTTGATGATGATGAGATGGATGGTTTCATGGAATTTGTTAACTCTTTAAAGGGAATAGGGTCATATAACTATGCACCCCGGAAATTGTCTTTGGTTCTTGAAAATAGGAAGACTCTTCCTACAAAGCCTTCTATTGAAGAGCCACCTACCTTGGAGTTGAAGCCATTTCCTCCACACCTTTGTTATGAATTTCTTTGCCCTTGTTCAACTTTACCGGTTATTCTTTCCTCTTGGTTGACTAGTGTGCAGGTAGATTCCACATTGGCAGGGTTACAAAAGAGGAAGAAGTCTATTGGGTGGACCTTGCCGGATATTTGGGGTATAAGCCCCATTTTTTGCATGCATAAGATCCAGTTGGAGGATGGCGCTAAACCATCCATTGTACGTCAAAGAAGACTCAATGAGGCTATGCAAGAAGTTGCCGAGAAGGAGATTATTAAGTGGTTGGATGTCGGGGTTTTCTACCCTATTTCCGATAGTTCATGGACCTCTCCGGTTCGATGTGTCCCAAAGAGGGGGGCACGACGGTGGTCACCAATTATAAGAATGAATTGATGCCTACAAGAACGGTGTCTGGATGGAGGGTGTGTATGCATAATCGCAAACTCAATAAAGTAACAAGGAAAGATAACTTTCCACTCCCTTTCTTAGATCAAATGCTGGATAGATTGGCTGGTCGTGCATTATACTTCTTTCTTGATGGGTACTCGGGCTAAAACCAAATTCTCATTGCTCTGGAAGATCAAAAGAAAGCAACATTTACATGTCCCTGTGGTACTTTTTCTTTCATGAGGATGCCATTTGTTTTGTGCAATACACCTGTGACTTTTCAACGGTGTATGATGGCTATTTTCACGGACATGGTGGAGGACTACATTGAAGTTTTCATGGATGACTTCTTGGTGGTTGGGGATTCGTTTTATGATTGTCTTGCAAATTTGAACAAAGTGTTCGCTAGATATGACGAAACCAACTTGGTACTCATGATTGTCTTCCTCATGGTTGAGGAAGGTGTTCTCCTTCGCCATAAAATCTCAAGGAATGGAAGTTAAGTTGACAAGGCAAAGATTCAGTTGATTTCTAATCTTCCACCCCCAACTTCGGTGAAGGGTGTGCGGAGTTTCCTAGGCCATGTGGGTTTTTACCGGCGCTTTATCAATGATTTCTCTAAAGTGGTGAGCCCATTGTGCAATCTCCTTGAGAAAGCTGCCAAGTTCAATTTCAATGGTGATTGCGTGAGAGCTTTTGAATTGTTAAAGCTCAATTTTACAACTATTCCCATCATCACCACTCCAAATTGGAGTGTGCCTTTTGAACTCATGTGTGATGCAAGTGACATAGCGGTGAGGGTTGATTTGGGGCAACGTATTAACAAGATTTTCCATTTGGTCTACTACGCTAGTAAGACCATGAATAGTATCCAAGTTAACTATATTGTTATTGTATTTGAAATTGAGAAGTTCCGCCCATACTTGATGGGTACAAAAGTTATTGTCCACACGGACCATGCGGCGCTTCATTATCTTATGAGCAAAAAGGACTCCAAAGCTCGGTTGATAAGATGGTTACTCTTGTGGCAAAAATTTGATGTTGACATCCAAGATGGGAAAGGTAGTGACAACAAAATGGAGGACCACTTGTCTCTTTTGGAGGAGGACGGGAGGCCACATGATAGACTTGAAATAAATTACTCCTTCCCCGAAGAGAAACCTTTGGCAATTTCAATGAATGATGTTCCATGGTTAGCGGACTTGGCAAATTTTCTTAAGTGTGGAATCATTTCGGATGAGTTCTCTTCAAGCCAAAGGAAGAAGCTCAAAAGGGATTGTCAAGATTATTATTAAGATGAACCATACCTTTTTCGGAATTGTACGGATGGGATAATTAGGAGGTGTGTACCGGAAGAGGAGCAAGGTGATATTCTTGGGGCTTGTCACTCTTCGCCATATGGTGGTCATCATTGTGGAGCAAGAACGACATCCAAAGTGATTAGTCGTGGTTTCTATTGGGCTGCTCTTTACAAGGATGCCAGTGAGTTTGTGAAAAGATGTGATGAATATCAATGAGCCGGTGGAATATCAAGGAAAAATGAAATTCCTCTCACAACCATTTTTGAGATTTATATTTTCGATGTTTGGGGCATTGACATCATGGGCCCTTTTGTGAGCTCTTGTGGAAATACCTACATCTTGGTCGTGGTGGATTGTGTGTCCAAATGGGTTGAGATTGTCGCTTTACCCAACAATTAGGTGAGAAGTGTAGTGGTTTTCTTGAAGAAGAATATTTTCACAAGATTTGGTACTTCACGTGCAATCATAAGAAATGGGGGGTCAGACTTTTGCAATAAAGCTTTTGACCCTTTACTTAGCAAGTATTGTGTTACTCACAAGGTCATAACACCCTCTCACGCACAAGATGATGGGAAAGTGGAAACCTCCAACCGGGAGATAAAGAGTATCTTGTCTAAAATGGTGAATGCGAATCAGACGGATTGGTCCAAGAAGCTTGATGATGCGTTATGGGCTTAGCGAACGTATTACAAAACACCTATCGGGATGTCTCCATACCGGTTTCCAATCAATTTACTCTATTTCTTGGAAAGAAATTCATTGTGTTTAAAGTGGTGTTCGACAAAGCTTGTCCTCTTCCGGTGGAACTGGAGCACAAGGCAATGTGGGCTCTAAAGAAGTTTAATCTTGATTGGGATGTAGACGCTAACTTGAGGGGCGCACATTTGAATGAATTTGATGAATTTCGAAACCATGCATATGCGAGTTCATCTTTTTCAAAGAAAAGATGAAATATCTTCATGACAAATACATTTGGAACAAAGAGTTCAAGGTGGGCGATCTTGTATTGTTGTTTAACTCAAGGTTGAGAATGTTTCCCGGGAAGCTAAAATCCAAGTGGAGTGGTCCATTTGAAATTGTAGGTGTCACCTTTTGGTGCATTAGACTTGAAGAATAAGAAAGATGAAGTATTCTGAGTCAATGGTCACCGGGTGAAGCACTACTTGGGCAAGGATGGAGATATCCACATGGTATCGATCATTTACTTCATTTGAGGGAACTTTGACATTGCTTCTTGCTGCAACGTTAAATTCGGCGCTTCTTGGGAGGCAACCCATATGCTTTTCCTTTTCTTTTGTAGTTAGATGTTATTTGTGTTCTCACTTGATTTGAAGTGTGCTACAGGGTTGAGTGTGACTTTCAAGAAGGGTGAACTAAAAAATGGCCAAGTGTTTAAGGATCTGCGAACCATACAATTCTATGTGCCACAGCAGGAGGACATTCGCGGTCGCACATTTCACATGCAGACCGCATAATTATAATCATGCAAAAGTGTAAAAATATCAACTCTTTGAAGTTTGAGCCTGTCAGTGTGGGGCTAATCTGCGACGACAAGAGGAAATCTGCGGCCGCACTTGACCCATTTTTCCTCTTAAGATTCTTAGTATAAATAGAAATCTTAAGTTCATTTTACACTTTTCCCTTTCCTCAAAATCGTTGTTACTCTGCAAGTTTCCTGAGAGATTTTCACTATCCCCCCATGCACCCACCTGTGCTTATACACCCAGTGTACTCACTCTATCTGGTACGGTTCATTTCATGTTAATTTTTTGTGTTAGTTTAAGTTTTTACAATTTTTATTTCTTTTTAGGCCTTCTGTTATTAGAGTTCATCCATGTTCCCATATGGGGTAGATCTGAATTGGGTAGTTGATAATACATGCTATAATGAGTTGGGTTAATGTGATTTCATGTTTATACCATGCTGCCATGTCTATTTGTACAAGTAATTGCAAAAGATAAGTAGACAAAGAATGCACGTGCATAATTTGTAAAATCTACGGCCGCACTTGAATTTGTTTCTTATGCAGTTTAGGTGTTTTGGGCAACATGGTGAAGCAAGTGCATCTGCGGTTGCATTTTAACAATGCGGACTGTAGAAATCTTAAAGGGGTCGCACTCAAAAATGTGCGGACCGCAGATGTATTCTGCGGCCGCAAAACTGCCGTTGCACTATCGTCAGAGAGGGGCTTCTGGGCCTTTGATGTTTTTTGATAAATGTGTGGCCGCACTAGTAATTGTGCGGTCCGCACTTCCTGTCTACGGCCATACATCAAAAATCTGTGGACCGCAAATCCCAATTCTAGCAGCATGTTGTTTTTGCCGTAATTTCACTGTGTCCACAATGTTCGCCCTTGCCTACATAAGTCTTGCATATGTTGAATGATGAGTTGCAAATAACAATTTTCTTTGCTTTGATAGAGGCAATGGTTTGATCGCACCGCGGCGGTGAAACTACAAAAGGAAAAGGTGAATCTTCTAAAGGTCGAGGTAGAGGTACCTTGCCCCTTAGCCAGCCCAAAACAATTAGTAAGAAGGCCACAACAGGTAGATGGATAGGTGCAGACCTCTACGAGTCTTGTTCCTATGTCCCGTCTTGAAACTCTTTGGAGGGACACTCAGCCTATATTCAAGAGGAGCAGACAGCAACACAGTCTAGGCCATAGGGAAGATTTCAACTCATAGATGAGGCCTCATCATCTCACAGCACTTCCAAGGGGTCAGAAACTGCTAGCCAGACCTCTGATCCCGCAGCTGCCCCAGACAGAAATGCAGAGACAGTATAGGATATCACCGATGATGTTAGAGGGGGATATGGTATATCTACGGGTGTGGAGAGATTAAAGAGAAAGGAGATATGGGAGGTTAGGTTTGTTAGCTTGGTAGCCTTCACTGACTTCCGTATGTGGTGGCCAGTATGATCCTTGACACTTGAGAAGCAATTTCCCTTAAAGGATTTGGTTAAATACAACCCGACAGTGTTGAGGAAGTTCAGAGCAAGAAAGGGCTAGATGTGGTTTACTGAGAGAGTTGAAGATGCCAAGGAGTACCTCATCCGAGAATTCTACATAAATGTTTCTCTCATCAAAAAGGTGGAAAAAGGTGACTAAAGTACGCAACATCAAGATGATGTTTGATCAGCACACGCTAAATGCCTACTTGGGGTTTGAGGACTTGGAGCTAAGGGAGTACCTATAGAAGTGTGCAATAAAAGAAGAAGTCTGACCTTGGCTAGCAGAGATCTTAGCACCACCAGGGCCACCACCACCATGGATCACTGTTGGGGTTCCCATTTAGAGGAACATATTGAGCTTTGAGGTGAAGGGATGAGAGACCGTTGTTTGTAGTTGTAACACCCGAGAAAATTTCGAAGTACTTAAGCACTATTAAGAAAGTCGATGTGCGCTAATTATATTATTTTGTGTGAAGACAAGGACTATTAATAAGATTGTTATCAATTGGATACTATAATTAGTGTATGAGTCATATTATAAGTGATGTGGGGTCTAGGGAGAGCCCTACGTCCAAGTCAAGTTGGACATTTCAAGATAGACTAAAGTTCGAAATGAGTACGCACAAGACTAAATTTTGGACAGGCATATCTACATATATATATATATATATAAGGTGTTATGCAAGGTATTACCTATCAAATTAAATATCTTTGAGTCTAGTTTCTAAGACTTCAAATCGTTTGTCATTTGAACGTACCTACAAGAGGTTATGACCACATTCCCATAGGCTGGCGGAGGAGCCTGCGAATGTGAAGCATCCGAAGCCGCGTCTGAAAGAGAGGCTGGCAATGAAGTGCTGCCATAGCATCCAGGTCTGCATCCCAGCTTCGAAGAGGAGTGAAGTGGGGATGCAAAGCATCTAGGGCCGCATCCGAAACCCAAAAATCTGGGTCTATAAATACAAGGCCGGGGAAGGGGTATATTTTGAGTATTTGTGGGTTAGGGTTCTTGAGGTGAAGGGGCGATTTTGAGCTCAAAACAAGTCCAATCAACTAAGGTAAGTTGTTAATGATATTTTGGGTTGATTAGTACTCAATATACATGATTTCTAAAATCATTCTTACATCTAAATACTAGATTTCATCATCAAATCTTCAAGAACACAATAATCACCAAAGTGGTGATTTTTCAAGATTGATTTACTAGAGGCAATTCCAATGCTTCAAACTCGTTTATTATGAGTTGTTAGAAGTATTTGAAGCATTTGTTTCAAGTTTTAATGGTTGAAAGATTGGATTATAAAACTCTAGTTCATGGCATGGATAGTACATTTGAGAAAATAAGAGAGAAGATCAATGGTAATCTTGGCGATGAAATTTATAAATACAATGAACCTATGGGATTTGTTACTAATATTGGTCTCATTGAATGTTGTTATTGTAAATTGAAGTTGATTACTGTAGTGCATCATTGTAGTATCATTAATGGAAGAATTTGAGGTATGTTGGCTAAACTTTCTCTCTTGAAATTGAACTCCATAATGTTCCCGTGAGTTTCAAAATATGGGTTGGGTATTAAAATGTTGTGGCTTTGAATCGTATTTCAAATGAAAGCTAGTATGCCAAATTGTGTGAGAAAATCTCAATATTCTTAAGAATCTTAATTGCTCATATGGGTACCTAAAGTCTTGATTGGAAAAGTCTTATTGTTGATAACCTATATGGTTGGAAGTGAAATCAGTGAATTGGGGAAATAAAGTGTGGACAACATGCCAATAGTGAAAGTTATACTTATGGCCAATGGTACCAATGAAATGAAACAATGTGAGAAAGATTATGAAATGAGCTTTGACTCAACTATTCGAAAATTGATATCGATAATATAATTGGCTAAAAGCTTATGAACTCAAGTGATGCCCATATGTGGTTGTTTTAACAAATGCTATGTTTGTAAGTATTTTTCAATGTGTTTTGTGTTTTTACATATTCGTGAGTAGAAATTGTGTATGATTTTAACTTATGCTTCGATTACAAATCATTTTACTCCATTTATTGGAAAGAAATCTCTTGTATTTAAAGCCTTCATTACTAATGAACTTAAAGTTGTGATTTCCGGAATATTCTACTTGTTGATAATTATGATGATGATCTATGAAAGGGAATAAATGAAAGTATGGAATATGAAATACGGTCATTGCGCCTGGAATAAAGAATCATATGTATGGCCAAAAAAGCCAATGAAATAAAAATGTTGTAAGTGATTGAAAGTACGGATTAAGTGATATGTGGTGTGAAAGGTTATGAGATGTAAGTATTTGTACTTTTATTTCCAATATGCTATAAGCTCCTATGCTCTCATGAGGAGAGGCTAAGGTGTTCCTATATATTTTAAATGTTCTTGATGCCCTGTGATCATCCATGGCAAGTACAAGTAAGTGATAGTATGAACATGAAATGTGGTCGTTTGCTAAAATGAGAATTATGAGGTGTTGTATGGAACCCTATGGAAGGTCTATGAAACGCATAGGTATATTGCGTATGGAACCCTATGGAAGGTCTATGAAACGAATAGGTGTATTGTGTATGGAACCCAATGGACGGTCTATGAAACGCATAGGTATATCGTGTATGGAGCCCAATGGACGGTCTATGAAATGCATAGGTGTATTGTGTATGGAACCCTCTGGACGGTATATGAAACGCTTAGGTATATTGTGTATGGAACCATATGGACGGTCTACGAAATGCATAGGTGTATTGTGTATGGAATCCT
>AWOL01S0084001.1:44499-56326 GCA_000715115.1 Nicotiana otophora | reverse complement strand
CTCCAGATCTAATCCACAGACGTTTAGGACATCCGAGTTTATCCAAACTTCAGAAGATGGTGCCTAGTTTATCTAGTTTGTCTACATTAGATTGTGAGTCGTGTCAACTTGGGAAACATACCCGAGCCTCCTTTTCGCGTAGTGTCGAGAGTCATGCAGAGTCTGTCTTCTCCTTAGTTCATTCTGATATATGGGGTCCTAGTAGAGTCAGTTCATCCTTGGGATTTCGTTACTTTGTCAGTTTCATTGATGATTATTCAAGATGTACTTGGCTTTTCTTAATGAAAGATCGTTCTGAGTTATTTTCTATATTCCAGAGTTTCTGTGCTGAAATCAAAAACCAATTTGGTGTTTCTATTCGCATTTTTCGCAGTGATAATGCCTTAGAATATTTATCTTCTCAATTTCAGCAATTTATGACTTCTCAGGGAATTATTCATCAGACATCTTGTCCTTATACCCCTCAGCAAAATGGGGTTGCTGTGATCTCAATTGGTAGAAGAGATTTATTATCGTTGATGTGATTAGAAGTTCCTGAGTCAATAACCTAAGGTCCGAGAGTGGAGTATTGAAAAACACAAGGAACATGATTATGAGTTTGGTGA
Source organism: Nicotiana otophora (assembly GCA_000715115.1). Classification (NCBI taxonomy): domain Eukaryota; kingdom Viridiplantae; phylum Streptophyta; class Magnoliopsida; order Solanales; family Solanaceae; genus Nicotiana; species Nicotiana otophora. The sequence goes on along the minus strand of AWOL01S0084001.1, from coordinate 55,721 downwards.
GCAACAAAAACTATTTATGAAATGACTACTTAAGTGCCTTTTATTAAGAGTACTCATCATCATCTATCTAGGATAGGAAGTCTTACAACCAATCAAATTGCAACTTTTTTTGTTTTTGGAACCAAATAATTGCCAAATTCGATCAACATGTTTACAAATATTTTTGTTCTTTGATGGTGGGCTTGCAAGTGCTACCACTATCCAAACACTTGGAGAGGCTTTTTCTCAGTTCGACGAAATACTCGACTCGAAGATCAACAATGACTGGGATACAAATAGATCTAGAGGATTTGGCTTTGTTACCTTTAAGGGTGAGCACTCCATGAGGGATAAAGGAGGCTATTTGATTAATACGAACTTTCCTTAACCAATTTGATTAATACGAACTCTATTACATAACCACCTATTCTAACAGCTCCTTTGGTTGGATGGAGGAGGCTATTTGGAGTACTAGGGAAGCAATTGAACTTCTTTCTGCCTTAAAATGACACTTTCAACTTGGATTTGGTTTTCTATGAAGAGAAACGATTGCAATTTTGTAAGACATGCTGCTTCTTTGGCTCGACAATGGTCAAAAGGGTATATATAGCTAGAAAGAACTCTAAAACTTCAAGACTAGTATATGCCGGTAGACTTGGCTTGTAGAAAGTAGTCTTCCTGGTTTTTTTTCTTTGTGGTTTGACAATAATGGTATTTTGGGAGTGTACCACTGTTAGATGTGCAATGAAACTGGAGGAAATTGTAGAACATAAATTGTTGCTAGTTCAAACATAAGCTGAACTTTTTCTGATATTCTTTTTCTGATATCCTCCTCACCTATTTCTTCTGATATTCTTTTAGCATATATCTTCTTTTCTAGTTCAAACATAAGCTGAATATTTACACAGACACTTAAACTTGTCTGAATTTTTCATATAGCCATCTTAATTAAGCTTGTGGCAATTGAACACCTGATCTATGCATGATGCGTGCCTACATGGCACATAGTGTGGATATCACATTTATTGAGCGCATGAACATGGTAAAAATAAGCTGACATGGATTTTTTTCTTCCTCATCTAACTTTCCTTATCTCTCATCTCTCTCAACAAAATAAGGCCCATCTTCCATTTTGTTCTTCATGATGATCATAACTCGCGCAAAACACATATCTTCCTTCCTCTGATTGTCTTGTTCCTTTTTGGGGCTTTTGTATTAATGGAAAAAATCCTGCAGTAAAAGAAACAAAAAATCTCCAATCTCTATCATTTCTTCCTTCTGCTACACGATTTCACTGGGTGGATTTGCAATTATGATTTCTGCTGGTTTTCTTGCTCTAACTAATGATTTTTATTCCTGCAATTATTTTGGTTTTTGGTATTGCTTAGATTACTCGATTTTTAGATTTGGAGTTCAGTTCTCTTCTGATCGAGATCATTCTCGAAGAAGAGGAGAAATTACTCTGAACATGGTCTATAACTTCAACTCCATCAGAACTATTTAGCTTCACTTCTCAATCTTGACACGGATTGTGCAAAACCCTAAGACCTGATCACATCTTCTTCTTTATCATTTGGTCAGACTTCTGGTGTTTCTTTCCCTTACATGGTGGTGGTATATCTTAGAGACCGAAAATTGAAAGTTCATAGATTGATATATTTTGAAGACGTTAAAGGCTGGTTATAGGCATTATCTCAATTGGTGAGTGTTTTTTTGTTAGCTTGTTGGTGGATCTTGTTTGAATGGTGAAAAAGACGAGCATACGTTGTTCTAGGGAAGATGAAGAATAATCTGGTAGGGGAGTTGAAAAAGATCATTTTTTCTTCTTTTTTTTTTGGCTCGAAAATAATGTTTCTTTTTTTCCTTTGGATAAAAGCCAAGTATCTTTCCTTCATTGGCTTTCTTGCCACGTTAGTGGCGAGTGAACTATACATATCATATTCTCTTATCAATTTCTATGTTTTGTGTCTAATAGACCAATTTAAGCATAAATCAGGTGTTCACTAGGTCACTGACTTAGTTTGCGTGGCTAAATGAAAAAATTGGAGAAGTTTAAGTGTATGTCTATTGTTTTGGCCGTAAAAATATACTCATCATCAAGTACTCCTGCTTTTCTTCTTTTATCTTGGATCATAAAGCTCCACAACCATGCGTGAACGCGGGATGCTTCGTGCATCAGGCTGTCCTTTTTCATAGAGCTCCACGACAAGATTGACCTAATAAGATTATTGAGTATTTTAGTGCCTTCATCAGCCTTCTCAAAGCTTTTGCATAAGCCGTACTGTTGTTGACCAATCCGGACCTTTAGGAATTGAATTTGGCCACCAAGATGCAGACGTACAATAACAATGAAAGAAGGATGGTTATTGTTTTTTCATGATACATGTTGAGTTGACATGACTTGGGTAATCTTGTCTCCTAGTGCTGGAGTGGTAACACTTGGAGCCCGTTTGGATTGGCTTAAAAAAGTGGCTTTTCTGCAGTAATAGCTTTTAAGCCAAAAGCAATAAGTTGGAGTTGCCCAGCTTATTGCTTTTGGCTTGTTTTAAGCAGTTTTAGACTTATTTTAAGCACCTTTTGACTTTGCCCAACACTGAAAACAGCTAAAAAGAGCTTAAAAGCTGATTTGGCCAACTTAAAAGCCAATCCAAACATCCTCTTGGTCCATTTCATTTAGAAGAGATTGTTTTGAATGGAAAATCTCCAGAATCTAAGTTACTCGGACTCGAGTATGGGTATCCGACACGGATACAGATCCAAAGGTCGTATCCTTCATGATCTAAATTTTAGGATTCGAGCATATGGACCTAGGTACGGGTACGGGTGCGAGGATTCGACGAAAAATAAATTAAAAATCTAGAAATATAGCTATAAATTGGATGAAGAAAAACATTTGAATTTTTTTGGCTTTAGTCACAGAAAGTCGAGATGAAGCAGAGAGAGAGAGAGAGAGAATGGCTTCTTTGTCCATTTTCTTGGTCTTTTGGAGGGAAAGTAGGTAGAGAAAAGATAGGAAGGATGTATTTTGCTGTCAAGAAAGGTCACTCTGTACCCCACTCTTTAGACAAAAAAGTTCACTATCCCACTTTTTTGATAAGAAAGTTCACTCTGTTCCCCACTCTTTTGACAAGAAAGCCACTTTTCATGGGATAGTACAATAAAAAATATAAAGAGATTTGTACCACTTCCTTTATTTACGGAAATTTTCCTTAAAATTTTGGTCAACACACCCGATCTCGTCTAACCGGATCCGACACAGATCCCACACCCTTATCCATATCAGTGTCGTGTCGACACGGGTACGGTGCCCAAATTGCCGAGTCCGAGTAACTTAGTACAGAATTGCACTCCTATTGAAAGATTTAGAGATGGTATCCCTCAATGATCAAGTGGAGGGTTGTTTGGTATGGAATGGACAACAGAATGGCAGATTTACCGTGAAAGCATGCTACAAGACCCTCAATAGTGGGGGAGTTAGCTCTAGCAATTGGCCGTGTAAGCAACTCTAGAAATCTAAATACTAAAGCCCCATATGAAGTTAAATGTTTCATGTGGTTGGTGGCTCATGATGCATGCCTTACTCATAACAATCTATGGAGAAGAGGAGTGTTGTTATGCAACAAGTGTTTCATGTGTAATAGAGAAATGAAAAGTGGCAGCCATCTATTTTTGCTTTGCTTAGTGGCTGGTCAGATCTGGACATTATTCTTCCATCTTTTCAAGATTACAACAGCTCTACCTTATACGGTCAAAGATTTAGTAAGCTGCTGGAATGCCAGGGGCATTAGTAAACCATTAAAGAAGATTTGGAACACAATCCCTGCATGTATATACTGGAGTATATGGAAGGAAAGAAATGTGAGATGCTTTGAAGGCAAGAAAGTTAGTGTACAGCTACTTAAATACAACTGTTTATGGCTTTTGGCTTATTGGTGTAATCTTTAGGATGTAAAGGATGAAAATAGTATGTTAGATTTCACAGACTCTTTACAAGATTAGGACCTTTTTGTGTGCAGATATCCTTCTTTTTTGCAATTGTACAGAAGGGTAACTGTCTCTTGTACTGTCTTAGCACCAACTTGGCACTAAGTTGTTGCATTTTCAATACACAATCCACTTACCTTCTCAAAAAATAAAAAAATTTTGCCGAGATGGCCAATGAACATCGGACACAAGGCTGCTGTTAGTATCAACAATCATTTGCAACTACAACAACATTTGATTCTTGGCTTCTTCCACATCTATTACTATATTGTACCCCCTATGTCCATTTCTTCGTTGTACGATGCTGGCAGTAACAGGGGACTTTTGGGACTGGATGAGGTATCCATTGCCATGAAAGTATCGACACACTCGACGTGAAATGCTGTTTCATAATAACTTGGGAATTTCACTGAGTTCATTTTTGTCCAGGCAAACGGGCGACTATGGAGGACCCCACTGGAGGATTTCTGCAAAATTTTTGTTTAGCCTTTTCTTGGGATTTGTTAGATTTAAAAGCCACATGGCTTTGTTTCATACACTATTTTGCCACGTTGGAGTGAAACTCACGTTCTTTATTTTTCACTAGTTAGAGTGAAGAGTTTAATAGGCACATTTTGGACATATGTTAGGTGTCTAATGGGAAACAACCTTAGTTTAGGTGTGTAAATGGAAAAAACGTTGCAACTGCTTTACAGTCTGTTTGGCCTATTAAAAATCAGCATTGTTGAATTATGTAGATTTTGTTGCATTTGTCTTCTGTATTCTTGTGCTTGCTGTATCTGGTCATTTGCATGTCTTTATGCTAAATTTGTTATTCAACTGCTTGTTTTGGAACACTTTTCTGCTTCTGGCCCTTGTTAAAATGAAGTGATTCTTCTGATTTTAATGCGTATTGCAACTCCATCTGCTTTACAGACAATTCAAAAGCATTTAAGCAGCAAAGCTTACCCACTGAGGGTGATGCATCATCGTCAGCTGTAGATCAGAGGTGAGTGATATCACATCGTTTCCTCTTATATACTTTATCTTCCAACTGTCAACTGCAAGTTCTTCAGTTTCCTTCTATTATTAGTTCAGCTCATATATTGTTTTCAATGTCATGCCATTGAAAAATTACCTTAGCTTATCAGATTTGATTGGCTAGTCTGTGAGCAATGGGTAATCTACTGTTCAGAATGCTACGTGATTTTTTGTTTGGTAGAAATGAGATCACAGTGAAGTATTTCATTTTTGGATACTGTTTCTAATCCATTAGTTGACTGGGCCAAGCCTCTAGTTCTATTATTCTTTTCTTCAATTTTTCTAACTCCGTATGTCTTATTAATTAATGCTCGTGGAATCACCTGTCTTGCAGTTCTGCTACTGATACAGAAGCTCCGAAAAATGAATTAGTGTCAGTTAATTCAACTATTGCTTCACCTAGTGGTGAGGGTACAGAACAGGTCAGTAGGCCAGCAAGCGAAAGTGGTACGATAGTGACAGCTTTAGCTCAGGCTGGCAACACTTTAAGTGAAGCACAGGCAGAACTCGTGCTAAATCCACTCCGGCTTGCTTTTGAGACGAAGAATGGAAAAATCATGGAGCTTGCTTTGGATTGTCTTCATGTAGGTCCTTGATGCTATCGTTTAGTGTTCTTTTGGGCCCTGGCACCTGGAAATTTATTTTTCGTTATTATTTAGGCTAAGCATCTTTAATTTTTTTCATTTTGTTGAAATTTCTTGTCATCATCCAGATTACAAACTTGGGTAGATGCACTGGAGCTTAAAGAGGGGGAGGGGACTGATTACTATTGAACTGCAGCTATTTAATTTGATTTAAACATCTGTCATGTACCTCATTTTGCTCTTTATTTGTTTCCCTCCTCATGGTTGAGTCATTTGTACCAGTCTTTCTAGTATCTCTCTTATATAAATGCCTGATTGAACATGAATAACTTAATCGTATATTCCAATCATTGCATATTGAAACAACAGACGTCTTTGTATTTTCTTACGTTGAAGATTTAAGAACGTTGTTGCGGGTGCTCAAAGATCCTCATAAAGTTTATCCAAATTTCACGGAATAAATCTCTGTTGATATCTGCAGAAACTCATTGCATACGATCATTTAGAGGGAGATCTTGGTTTGGATGGTGGGAAAAATGTGACACTGTTTACAGACATCCTGAACAGGGTCTGCGGTTGTGTGGATAATGTATCACCCGATAGGTAGAAACCTCTTCTATTTAGATCTTTTCTTGAGTATATTTCCTTTATGTTAAGTTATGAGGAAACTGTATCCACCTGTTAGCTATATGCCTCTTTTATTTGATATATTTGTTCGATGTATATGGAGTGATAAACTTTTGAGGAATTCTATGCAGTACTACTCTTCAGGTTTTGAAGGTACTTCTTACTGCTGTAGCATCCACCAAGTTTAGAGGTATGCAACTTTGAAAGAGAGATTCCTTTCTTCTCTTTTTTTTCTTAATTACTCTCCAGTCTAGTCCCAGCTTACTTGACCCCCATCCATCTTAAGTTCGTCCCCAATTTCCTTGACTGGTTTCCTAAATGTGAAAGTTTTATATCAGTAGAAATCCAACTCTGCATAAGTTACTACTTCGCTTGTCCCATCTATCTTTCAATTTTGCAATGTCCCAAAATTTTGACACCATTAATTTTCATGACCTTCGATAGTCAAATTTCTTTTTGTAGTTAAAATCTGAACTTTTATGTTACATCGCTATTCAATTATTAGTTTAAAATTTTCTTCTACTACTATTAACAAAATATATTAGTTAAATTAATATCTTAAACTCCATGTCAAATCAAAATCCATATAAAATGAGATAGAGTTGTCATATAAGAGGAGATGGAGTAGTATTCTTCTCAAAAAAAGATGAGATGGAGTAGTATTATATTACACTCCATTATCTCCTTTTATCTACCACTATTACCATCTCGATGAGTCATCTACTTTGTCCTAGGCTTCGATTTTTTATAATAAAAAGTTGTAACTTGTAGTCCTTTTTTGTTTCCAACAACAAAAATAACAACTATTCCTAAACTCCAACCTAGTTGGAGTCTGTTGTATGAATCCTCACTACCTATTCATTCCATGTGGACCTCTTTCAATATTCAATAATTTAGAGTTTCTATGTCTTTTTACAAAGATACAAACTTCTAAGCAAACTAAAAAGACTCCTGGCAAATATTGGGCCTAATGTAAGTGTGTCGACATGACCATGCCTTAATCTGGCATGACCATGCCTTATAATAAATCTTTACTTCCGTTATGTTTTATTTTTCTTTAAGTCTGCATCGATTCCAAAGATTTTAGGTCTTTAAGACAACTTCCTTCCATGTATCAATCATCATGTTCTTGCACCTATCAACCAGTGCATTTGGAGGTATACATAGGACATGACAAAACAATCTCTAGCGAGCTTCTCTCATTTAATCCTCTATATGTGCTACTTGTAACTTCTGTTAGATGTGATAATTTCTCATCTTGTCTAATTGTTTATGATCGTACATCCATCTAAACATTTATTTCGAAGACACTCATCTTGTGGATATTATTGGGACTTGGGGGCCCAATATTCTATCACATATGACATTATTGATCTTACAATCGTTCTATAAAACTTGTCTTTCACTTTGGTAAGTATCCTCTTACCGTAGAACACTCTCGCAGCACTCCTCTACTTCAACTATCCTATTTTAGTTCTAAATGATACATCTGATCTATGCAAATTTCCAATCTTGTCTAATCTGCTATGATCACACATCTATCCTTTTCTACGATACTTGTCTTGTGGATATGTTGGACCTTGAAGATCCAACATTAACACTATTGAACTTACAATTGTTTTATAGAATTTGCCTTTCACTTTGGTAGATATTCTCTTATCGCAAAATACTCTCATAAAACTGCTCCTTAACCATCCTATTTTAATTCTATATGATACATTTCATCTACTATACCATTTTCCTGGAACATTAAGACTAGGTATTGGAATTGTCTTCTATTATCCATGCAAAATCTTTGCTAATATGAGCTAATACTACCTTTTTCCCCATCTTTTTCTGATGTCTTTTAGAAATATACTCTATCTATGCTGTAAAAGATTGTTTTAGTTTTTTGGTTCTGTCATAAAATGGTGCCAATTTCCTTAAAATGAGAGCTCTATTACCTTTCATATCATACAAAAAGTTAATGCTTTTCTCAACTATGTTGCACAAATGTTCCCTGTTAACTTTTTTTAAATTTATATTTAAAATGATAAATTTTTACTTGCATGTACACACCTTTATCTAAATTTAATACAATTGGATATTGTTTGAACCTTAAAAATAAGTAATTAAATTAAGTAGTTGGATGTTTGATGTTTGCTTTCTAGATTTCTCAATAATTTTCTAATTATGAGATCTCATACTACATAGCATTCTCTGTTAACTGTTCTTAAATTTACATTTAAAATGATAAAGTTTTACTTGCATGTACGCACCTTTATCTAAATCTAATATAATTGGATATTGTTTGAACCTTAAAAGATAAATAATTAAATGAAGTTAGTTTGATGTTTGCTTTCTTGTAAAATTTTCTAATTATGAGATCTCATATTACATAGCATTCTTTTCTTTTTTTCTATTGGTATTTACGTTCTGAAGCAATTTCGAAAGTGAGGTCTTATGTATCGAAGAGTAGTCAAACCACTGGTTGGCTGTTTTTTCTCTAATATATTTCCAAAATTAGGTGTTAAAAGCCTCAAATCTTCTTCTAACTAAACTAAAGATTTCAGCTGTTTTCTTATCCTCCGTGCTAGGTCAAACTGGGATTGTTATCTGGGACAAAGGCAGCATAATTTTTAAGTGTATTACTAACTTTTACTCAGATAATCCATTTACTGATAAATTTTTTATAGCATACATGGTCTGTTCAATGCAATATGCAAATAACATAGAAAAGCCTTAGGGGCCTGCTTGTACTTTAATCACAAAGCGTGACTGAAATGAATGCTTTACTGAACATAAGTGCATCCCAGAAAAATTAAGTACTATGTAATGCAACAAAAACATAACAATGTACACTAACAGCACTATTATAGACTAAAGAATTGAAGAAAACTACGAGAACAACAACAACAACAATAGCCCAGTATAATCCCACTAGTGGGGTCTGGGGAGGGTAGTGTGTACGCAGACCTTACCCCTACCCTGGGATAGAGAAGCTGTTTCCGATAGACCCTCGGCTCCCTCCCTCCAAGAACTCCCCACCTTGCTCTTAAAGTGACTCAAATTCAACCATTTTATGTTTCTCATTCAAATGTGAAAATGCTGTTTTAAGAGTGGTGATTAGTTTTCTTTTGGGAAAAGGGTCAAAACTGTCCTTGTACTATTCAATATAGAATAATTATATCCTCCGTTAAAAGTTGGTATTAGAACTACCCTTGCCGTGACCAATTTGGCTTGCTTATACTCTTTTTGACTCACATACTTTTTTTGGATATTTTTTAAAATTTAAATGTTTTTTTACTCTAATAAAAATGCCACTCGTCCAAATTAACCCTTTTTTTTTTTACTAGAGCCCCTTCCCCTCCCTCACTTTTACATATGAAACCAGGCCCCTTATTTTGTTTTACTTTTTTATTTTTCTCTTCTCTTTTATTGTCTTACTCTTTCCTTTTTATTTCTTTGCAACCTCCATCAGTGGCAAACTCCATTAACACCACCCCTCAACCACTATAGCACCATGCTCCACCACCCTTTTCTTTACTACTCCTCTCTCCCTACCTAATTTTCTGCTAAAATACTTCCTTTAATCCCAAATCACCATTGCCCGTCTTTCCTTTAGCTCTCTCTCCCTCTCTAGATTTTTACCCTCATCTTTATCTTCTTCAACTTCTCCAACTTTAGCCATAGACGTTGTTCCATCTTTTTCATCCCTCATTATTGTCGGAACACCGCCATATCTCCTCCAATACCGCCTCTCCACCGCCACCCTTTCTTTATTGTTCCACCACCCAAAAGCTCCCTCACCTCCAAAAAATCAACCGCCATAGTTCACTACCAATTGAGATCATTGGTCCGTAGTAGAAACCATTGAAATACTGTTATACTTCCAACCCACTACTTCCAAGGTTGAGATCCGACTGGAAAAAAATTTCCAAAGAGAACGCCCAATCATTTGCCATTGATGAGATTGAAAAGAGAGGAAGAAGAAAGAAAAGAGAATGAAAGAGAAGAAAAAAAGAAATTAAAAAAAAACAATTTGGTTCAAAGATGCTGAACTATGTGAGGAAGAAGAAGAGAAGAAAAATAAAATTTAAATAGGGGCTAGGGGTTGGGTGTAACAACTAGGGAGGGGAGGGGATCTCTTAAAAAAGAGAGGGGGCGGGTTACTAATTGGGACATGTGGCATTTTTAAAATTTAAAATTACAAAAACTCAGTCTGTTAGTCGAAAAGGGTATAAGTGAGCCAAATTGGTCACGGCAGGGGTAGTTTTGATATCAACTTTTAATGGAGGGTATAATTGTTCTATATCAAATAGTACAAGGACAATTTTCATCCTTTTCCAGTTTTTTCCCCCTCTGAAAGACAGTCTGAGCATTGAGTTGCACATGTAAGTGCCTTGGTGCTTGTACTAAAGTTTTGCCTACACGAGCGAGACAGCTCTCAACCTGCACTATGTTTTGTCTAAGCGAGCGAGACATAGCTCTCAACCTGCACTATGCATAGTTTCATGACTTAAGTGTCCTCAAGCGGGCATTTAGCAACATTTTTTCAATGTAACTGAGAGAGTACTACATTTCGGGATACCTTAGTTTGTCCCCCTTCGTAAAGCTATTGCCTAGAACATTGATCATTTATTGCTTTTATGCACTAAAAATTGGTAGGAGTAGGATCTTTCTGTAATTGGCAGGCAGGAGACTTTACACATGTTTTCTATGTATGCTTTGTCATAAAATGCAGTTCACGGGGAATCGTTGCTCGGAGTTATTAGGGTGTGTTACAATATTGCTCTTAACAGGTATTGGCTTAATACTTTATCTGAAGGTGATTAAGCTTTAATTTCAATTGAAGCTAATAAGTCTGGTTTGGCTGTTTAGCAAAAGTCCGATAAACCAAGCAACATCAAAAGCCATGCTAACTCAGATGCTTAGTATTGTATTCAGACGGATGGAAAATGATCTGGTATGTGAATGAATCGTGAACTGAGCCAGTTTTTTTGTTTCTTCTTTGAGATGCCTTTTTTTTTGGGGGGGGGGGGAGGGGGA
>AWOL01S0084001.1:16042-43835 GCA_000715115.1 Nicotiana otophora | reverse complement strand
GGGGGGGGGGGATGGGGAACCATGAATTTACTTTATAGACCCTTAATAACTTCTTGCAATTCAGGTTTCTAGTTCATCTGGATCTGTTGCTCACCAAGAAACTACTGACACTAATGGGTCAAACGTAAAGGTTGAGGAAGTGTCATGTAATGATCCGGAAAATGAAGAAATAACACAAGGGGAAGATGCATCTAACGTTATTCAGGCTAAAGATACATCTGTTGTATCAGTTGATGAACTTCAAAGTTTCGTTGGTGGTGCTGATATTAAGGTGTTTTGCATATTATCTGAAGCTTCATTCTTACTAACGCCATTACAGTATTGTCATGTAAAAGCTTATGATAAGTACCTATTATAATTTCTCATTGGAATATAGGGTTTAGAGGCTGCTCTTGAGAAAGCCGTGCAGCTTGAAGATGGTGAAAAGGTCACAAGGTATGTATTCGGGGTTGAGGACATGATTCTTGTAAAGCAAACATATTTTGATGTGATGTTTAACTACATTTTACAAATTGTGTGACAATTTATAACTTAACCAGAGGAATTGAGCTCGAAAGCATGAGTCCTGGACAGCACGACGCCTTACTTCTTTTCCGAACCCTTTGCAAGGTTTGCACGACTGGTCATTGATGCAAGGTAATTAGGAAATCTGTGGACTTTGTATTGATAGAAACGAGTTTGCAGATGGGCATAAAGGAAGACAATGATGAAGTTACTGTTAAGACACGCATTTTGTCCTTGGAGCTACTTCAAGTAAGCATTCTTTTACGGCCTGTTTGATTGTTGTTTCCTATCGTTTCCCAATGTATCGCTTGATATTGTATTTTATTGTGGTGTTTGAAATGATGTTTGGATAAGTTGTATTGTTTATCGTTGTTAATAACATTTTTCTTGCTTGGTTTGACTGTATTGCACTGCAAAACCAGGTGGTTGCTCCATATAAGCTTCTTCCTCAAAATCACCGTGGAGAAAAACATTCTTAATGTCTAACTGATAAAGAGGCGAATGATGAACAACCATGGACAAAAAGAAGTGAATAGATGTTACTTTAGCCACGGGAGAGAAAGTGTCACTATAATCAAGCCCAAAGCCCAAATATCTGGGTGTATCCTTTTGGAACAAGACGAGCCTTAACCTGATCAACTTGGCCATCCGGGCCAACTTTGACTGCATAAACCCAGCGACAACCAACAATAGACTTACCTGAAAGAAGAGGAACAAGCTCACAAGTGCCATTTGCATGTAAAACAGACATCTCGTCAACCATAGCATGTCGCCATCCTGGATGAGATAGTGCCTCACATGTAGACTTAGGGATGGAAACAATGGACAAAGATGATATAAAAGCATAATAAGGTGATGACATGCGATGGTAACTTAAACCGACATAAAGAGGATTAGGATTAAGTATGGATCGTACACCTTTTCGGAGTGCAATTGGTGGACTAGGATAAGACAAGTCCGTAGTAGGTGTAGAATTTGATGCAGGACGTGAATCATCTGGGTCTGATGCTGGACGTGGACGACGATGATAAGTCAAGAGGGATGGCCTTGTGGCTAGGGATGTAGGAGGAGATTTTGAATACACAATATTTGACAAAAGTGATTTATTACCAGAGATATGATCAGAAGCTCCTGAGTCCATGACCCACGGTCCAAGAGTACTAGACTGAGAAACACAAGCAAAAGAATTACCAGCAACAGAGTATCTCTGAGCAATCGAGGCTACTTGTGGAGATGTCGGCTTACTTGCTCGATACTGAAGGAACTCATTATATTCCCCTTTAGATAAGGACTAGCCAAAATTTGGTCTCTCACCGAGTCAAGGTCATTAGGTAGTCCAGCAAGTGTAAGAACTAGAAACATTTCTGTGGTTGCTCTTGTTTTTCAACACTAGCAGTGACTGACATCAACTTCTCAAATTCTCCATAACTGCTTGCATCTGTCCCAAGTAGGTAGACATATCCAATTTCTGTTTCTTTAAGTTTGTCATCCGAGATATCACATCATAAAAACGAGATATGTCATTCGTGTATAAAGTACGAGCCTTCTCCCAAACTGAATAACATGTCTGGAATGAACGAAACAAATGCATTATTTTGGAATTAATCGATCGCCACAACAAACTACATAATTGAGCATCAACTTTCTCCCAGAGTGTTTTGGCCTTTTCATCCCCATCACTAGTCTTCTTGGCTAGGTGATCTTGAACACCTTGACCCTTGCACCACAACTCAACAGAAGAAGCCCAGTCTAAGTAGTTTGAACATCACATTAAGGGTTCGGAAGTAATCATCAAACTTGAGTTTCCAGAACCCGTGCTTTTAGAACCAAAAACATCAAGTCCCAAAGACATTGTTGGACCAAATAGCACAGAAAATCAAAAACAGTAAAAAGCTCACAGGAACAGTGAAGAAAAACACAGTCTCTCGCCGGAAACTGAACCGTCGCCGGAATCTGCAAAGTCCCCGGACAATACAAAAAGTTGTCGGGATTTGGTGTAGCTTGGACTGGTAGGCTCAGGATCACCTCGCGAGCCAACTGTCCCAAAGGAGTTTCCCAAAATATTGGACGGAAAAGGGTTCACGTGCCGGTGCGTGTGACATACGCATTGCCAGCGCCAGAGGTTCAGGCCGCGCATGACGACGCGTGACAGGTCTTTTGCCGGAATGGTTTCTTGGGCTTTGGTCGCCGGAGCTTTCCGAGTATGTTGGTGGTGTTGGTTTTAGTACAACACTCACCAAAAAGGAAGTGACGCGATCAGATCTGGAAAAAGTCGCCGGAAGTTGATGCACAACGATTGTCCGACCTTTCCGGAGTTTCTCACGTGTGCTCTGATACCATGTGAGAAGAGTAACACTGAAAAGTTTTATTAATTACGTCTAAAGTGTTGTACAATGCCCTATTTATATACAATGATTACATAATAATAGGTATCTACTTTCCAATGTGGGACGCTATACATTACTAACAATTAAACACTTCCCTATAGCTCATTTCAGTCTCGATGGGCATATCATGATTTTCGATCACATTTCATGTGGGGTATACTAGCCGGCCAGCGTGGCCATGGAAGCTTTCACGCAAAAAATCGCCTCAGAATCGCCTATGCTGTCGCCAGAGCTTCTCTCTCCTCACGCGTGGATTTTGGCAGGTTTAGGGTTTGGAAAGTTATGTGTAATTATAATTACATATGGTAGTAAGTACACACCACAGTGATTATATAGTGTAGTAATTACAATAATTCGTTTGTTTGTCAGAACTTAATTACACTGATTACTAGGTTTAAGTTAACGTGCAATTTTCTTCTCAAAAAAAGTTAACGTGCAATTTTGTTATGAAAAATTGAGTTTGCAAACTCATTTTTTGAAATCGTCAGAACAGACATTGCCTAAAAACATGTAAAAACAGCGTTTGCAATCTAAAGCTCACTGGAGATAAACCAGAAATAACTAGTCAACTTACTGTAGTTATGTCACCACTAACACTAGAAACATTAAGAAAATATTAATTCTTTAACGCAACCGGTTGTTGGAATGTTAAAGTTGATTCAGTCTCTCTTTTGTGTTTCTATTATTAGCTACAGAAAACCAAAGCTAGAGTGATAGATTGGGTTTTCCATTTTCCATAACCAATTCAAGGCTAGCAAATCCAAGTCCGTAAAAGAAAATCAGAAAAGCTGCAGTTGCCCATTCTGAAGCGAACCAGAGCAGTAAGGCGATGAACTCCAAACTGCACAACATGAGAAGTGAAGGCTTGAAGCTGTAAAGTGAAAGTGGCTTAACACAATTGCTATCTTGTTTGAAGCTGGGAATATGTTAGTTCGTAGTCCAAAATATAAAAAGGAAACTAGGAGTTGGTGGTTGACTTATCTGAAAAAATTTCAGAGAATATAACTAGGATTTGCTGTAAATTCGCCAAAAGCATTTGCTTTTCCATTTTTAGAATCAAGTATCACTGGAAAGGCTGTCGAATTGGTTTACTTTGGTTCTGATGGTATTGGCGACCTTCAAAATGCTTTTCTAGCCCTAGTACGTTTTTACTGGATATCTTTTTAAAGCGTTTTTATTGTATAAATGTTGGCATCTTCTGTTGCATCTTGTTGTCTATTTCCTCATCACCGGGATTTGTTCCAGTGTAAATCTTAACATCATACCCTTGACCTCTTAGGTGCAATTGACAGGAATCCTCGTCTTCTACTAAATATTTTTGCATAATCTAATTTGCAGGGTCTTTTGGAGGGAGTTAGTGACTCTTTCACAAAAAACTTTCAGTTTATGGACTCCGTCAAGGCTTATCTTTCATATGTTTTACTAAGAGCATCAGTTTCACAATCACCTACCATATTCCAGGTTAGCAATTTTGCTTTCTGAAACTATGCGCCCATGCTTTTGATGTCTTTTTTCTTTTGAAACTCTTCGATGTTTAAATCACTAATAGTTGTGCACATAATTTGACAGTATGCTACAGGAATTTTCTCGGTCCTTTTGTTGCGATTCAGGGAATGTCTCAAGGTATGCTGTGTATGCACTTCCTATTGAAGATTGAGGTATATATTTCAAAATTTTGAGAGGTTTGCAAATTATAAAATTTATTTTCAGGGTGAAATTGGTATTTTCTTTCCCTTAGTTGTCCTACGTCCACTGGATGGCACAGATCTGAATGCAAAAATGAGTGTTCCACGGTATGATTTTTGTTTAAAAGAGAATAGTTTCTATACATATACATATACCAGTGTAGATGAGCTGATATGTTTATATGGATAAACTGAATTCTGATTGTTTGGTAATAAATTAATTTCTGATTGTCTGATTATCATCTTTATCAGGGAATCTATTATCTTTTGCTATTGATAAGCTTATTAAAATATTATATGTCTACTAAGAAACATCACATGATCTAAAATCTTCAAGTAAGCAGAAAATATGGAAATGATATCTTGTGGTGCAGTAGATAATGGAGAAGATTCTTAATGGCAAAGAAGGAAGGATAAATACCAAAAGCATTGTATTTCCGAAGGAAGGATAAATAACAAAGCATTATATTTCCCATGTAAATCAACACAGCGTGGGGAACTGAATCTACAAAAGGTTGTCTCGTTTCGTCTGAGCCATGAGGCATAAAGTAACTAGAGAAAACTCTTTAGAGACCCTACACGGCGTGGGGAACTGAATCTACAAAAGGTTGTCTCGTTTCATCTGAGCCATGAGGCATAAAGTAACTAGAGAAAACTCTTTAGAGACCCATACTTGCAAATATAATTGAACTTCCTCAAATATTTTGAGTTAAAAATATGGGAAAATTTCACATAAGAACAACTGGGCTCCCTACTTTTTAATTTTATAGCCCATATTTCAATTTACAATCAACTAGCCCAAAAATAATAGGCTAAGATTCAATATTCAACTCCAATAGGTTCTCGAAATTACTATTTAATTTTTAAAAAAGATTGCTCAAGCTTTTAAGTTATTTTTCAAATTAGTAATTGTGACTCAAATATTAGTTCAACAAACCAAATCCATTTGGGTGGTGAAAATTAGATTTTTAACAAGCTTAAATATGTGGGTATTCGAATTTGATTTTGTGAGAAATTTGGAGTGGGTGTTATTTAGACTTGTTAGAAATAGTATAAGGAGATTGTATATAAAATTTGAAGTCATTTAATGGAGATTTGGACTGGTTTTGAACGAGAATTGCAACTAAAAATCGTGGAAGAAGTTCGTCTACAGACGATTGTATAAAGGTGTATAAAAGTGTATAAGATGTGTTTATACACTCTTATACACTATTATACAAGATTATACATAATTATACAAAAAACTGACTTTCGTCTTCTTCCTTTCGTTTTTTCTGAAATTTAACTCAAATCTTGCTCAAATCTACTCCAAATCACTTCAAATTTAAATTTTGAACTACCTTTTGATATTTTCAATCAATTGGAACAACACCCAATCCAAACAACTAACAAATTCAAAAAATCATATTTTCGAAAGCAAAACTTTGAATGGCCTTCAATGTTGGACTTCTACTTTTCAATTTTCTTACATTGCAACCAGGTGATACAGGGGGAGAAGCAGTAATGGCGGACGGCCCCTTAAAGCATATGTAGAAGATGTGAAAAGAAGATAGAATGAAACCAATGGTTGTGAGAACACAGATTTAACTCCATAGCTTTTAGAAGCAGTGGTTGTAAGAATATTGATTTTGAATTTGCTAGTGCTTTCTAAATATGTACAATATGGGCTAGGTCGGGTAAAACTTAAAAACATGGGCCATTTTTTGTTATGGTGTGAAGTCAATTGTATTTTCTTGTAATTCTTTCTAAAAATATTGCTAAATTTACACTTTTGACTTGTCAATTTTTTTTAAAAAGAAAACTTAAGTGCTAACTCTAAACACTGTAGTATGACCTATAACTGCTTAATTGCTCACTTCAACTTATCAAAAAAAGGAAAAAACCTAATCCCTAACTCAAAACCATAATAAAACATATAAACGATAAAAAACAATATAAAACCTGAAATCCCAACCTAAATATACAGGTTGAATCAGACCTCTGAATTTCTACTTCTATACCGCAAACCTAACGTAGCCCGCTTATATGATGTGTCTTTTTTTTTCTTTTACTTGTTTGAATGGAAAGTGCACACATTATCTTGGATAAGATATCTGTCACAGGCCAGTTTATTCACAATCTCGAATATTAACTTTTTTGTACAAGTATGGCATTCGGGGTGTAATCATGATTATAAAAGTTATATATTTGATGGCACCACACTAGCATTAGATTGTTAAAAGCTATTCAAATTAATGTCTTTTGTTTAGCACCCAGGAAAAAAGTCTCGTGCTATTATTAAACAAAGTAGATAGATGGACTACCTTGTTCTTGTGATAATAACCACATGCATGCAAACTAGTACAACAACATTACAGTCTTTGTCGTAACTGTTTTTACAGGATGCTAGAGAAAGTTTGCAAGAATCCTCAGATGCTTGTTGACCTTTATGTGAACTATGATTGTGATCTCCAAGCACCTAATTTGTTTGAACGGATGGTCTCTCTCTCTCTCTCTCTCTCTCTCTCTCTCTCTCTGAAAGAGGTTGGCTTTGCTATATCTTGGTTTTGTAACAACTGTATGACCTAAATATCCTCCCTCTATGTGTTTCTGTTATAGGTTACCACATTATCTAAAATTGCACAAGGGACACAAAATACTGAGCCAAGTTCAGTTGCTACATCCCAGATAGCATCAATCAAAGCATCTTCTCTTCAGGCATCTCTTTAGAATATCTTCTTCTTGAGTTATCGGTGAAATTTCAATATTATACTTCACCCTTACACTTTCGTTTCTGCTGATCTTGTCCTTTACAGTGTCTTGTAAATGTGCTAAAATCTCTTGTCGACTGGGAGAAGTGTTGGACAGAGTCAGAAAGGCTGCACAACAGGAGTCAGTCTTCTGAAGAAGAAACTTCAAAAGGAGACCCTGATAAGATGAGAGACATGGATGATTTACCTAGTAACTTTGAGAAATTGAAGGCCCACAAATCTACTGTTGAAGCAGCTATATCTGAAGTATGTCTTTTTGGCCAATTCTCACAGAAAATTATCAGCCTTTGAGGCTGCTGTTTTACTATCTATTTGGATAAAGTATCTA
This sequence comes from Nicotiana otophora, assembly GCA_000715115.1. Lineage (NCBI taxonomy): Eukaryota > Viridiplantae > Streptophyta > Magnoliopsida > Solanales > Solanaceae > Nicotiana > Nicotiana otophora. The sequence continues at coordinate 36,181 of AWOL01S0084001.1, read as the reverse complement.
TTTTGCTGCGTTTTGCATGCTGGTATGTGCTTGAGCTGGACTATTAGTGTTTGGTTTCTTCTAAATAATGCAGTTCAATCGAAAACCCACTAAGGGAATCGATCATCTAATATCAAATGGGCTGGTTGAAAACTCACCTACTTCAGTTGCTCAATTTCTCAGAAGTACTCCTAGCTTGGACAAGGTAAAGTATCATCTATGTCCTTTGTGTTCCCGTTTTGCCTATTAATTGACTTGAATAGAAATTCTAACTATACTGGAGTTTCAGGCTATGATTGGTGACTACTTGGGCCAGCATGAGGAGTTTCCTGTTGCTGTCATGCATGCTTATGTTGACTCAATGAATTTTTCTGGAATGAAATTTGATTTGGCAATTCGTGAGTTTCTTAAAGGGTTTCGGCTTCCAGGGGAAGCTCAGAAGATAGATCGCATTATGGAAAAGTTCGCAGAGCGGTAAGGCATTTATTTGAAATTCCCAATATCATTGAGATGTTGTCCTTTTGTGAATACATTATGCACATGTTTGCCGAGCAGTGGGAATTTGTCCCTGTTTTTCACTGTGATATTGTCCTTCTGTGATATACTTTTGAAAGATGAGCAACCACTAACCAGATAGGACTGCAGAGGATAAACAAAAAAAAAACTAATTGAGCGTCTTTGAACACGATTGATCTCTTCGCCAGCTCATACTTTTTGTGTTGAGAAATAGTGGATCTCCTTCTGCATCATGTCTGAGTCCTCAAATAAACTGATCTATGGAGTTATGCGCCATGCAGTAAACAAGTAACAAAGCTTGTCATTTATCAAAAGAAAAAACTTTTCTAGAAACGTTGATGTTGAGGTTGTCCTTTGTGGCATAAGGGCTAGTGATTAGAACTATTTTTGTGGACAAACATGTATCTGAATTTATGTCATGTTGAGTAGCAAAAAATTGGAGAAAAATAAGTGCAAATGATCAAAGCAGTTCAATCTAGATGAGGATTTGAAACTGGTATATACTTAGCCACTTGGTTTCTGTAAGAGGTGTTTCTGAAACACGTGATGGTTAAGTTACTTGCTCTGGTAATCTATATCTATCACTCATGACGATGTCCATTGACAGTTACTGTGCAGACAATCCTGATCTATTCAAGAATGCAGACACGGCATATGTTCTAGCATATGCAGTTATAATGCTGAATACTGATGCTCACAACCCGATGGTCTGGCCAAAAATGTCAAAGGATGATTTTGTACGTATGAATGCCACTGATGAAGCAGAAGATTGTGCTCCAAAGGAACTTTTGGAGGAGATCTATGATTCAATTGTTAAAGAGGAGATAAAGATGAAAGATGATCCTACTGGCCTCGCGAAAAGTAGCAAGCAGAAGCCTGAATCTGAGGAAAGAGGACGCCTTGTCAATATTCTCAATCTTGCACTGCCTAGAAGCAGATCTTCAACTGACCCAAAATCCGAAAGCGAGGCTATCATCAAGCAAACACAGGCTATTTTCCGAAATCAAGCAGGAAAAAGAGGAGTCTTTTATACTTCACATAATATCAAACTTGTACGTCCAATGATTGAAGCTCTAGGGTGGCCGCTGCTTGCCACTTTAGCTGTTCTTATGGAGGAAGGAGATAATAAAGCACGTGTTGGTGTTTGCATGGAAGGATTTAAAGCCGGAATACACATCACACATGTTCTTGGAATGGACACCATGCGATATGCATTTTTGACGACTCTTCTTAGGTAATCTTTGGCCATGTCTGTTAATTTCACTCTTTCAGTGTAATAAAGAGTTATAATCAAGGCTGCTAGGACCAAGTTAGTATTTAATTCCCAAAGTTAGCTTTTTTGTCTTCTAGATTCTGGGCAGGGTCAGGTGGAGTGGATTTGGTGCTGGAGGAGGATAAAATTTATGCTTTCCAGATTAGATATTGAAACAGCTTTTGCACTTTCATTGCAGACTTAATCTTTTACATGTACCAAGGGATATGAAAAGTAAAAATGTGGAAGCACTACGGACTCTGTTGGCTATATGTGATTCAGATGCTGAAGCTTTGCAAGATACATGGATTGCGGTGCTTGAGTGCATTTCCCGGCTTGAGTTTATAGTAACTAATCCTTCAATGGCAGCAACAGTTATGCAAGGATCTAACCAAATTTCCAGAGATGCTCTGCTTCAATCTCTTAGAGAGTTGACTGGAAAACCTACTGAGCAAGTGTTTGTGAATAGTGTTAAACTGCCCAGTGAATCAGTGGTTGAATTTTTCAGTGGTTTGTGTAAAGTCTCAGCTGAGGAATTAAGACAATATCCTGCACGTGTTTTCAGCTTGCAAAAACTTGTTGAGATCAGCTATTACAACATGGCTCGCATACGAATGGTAATAGCTCCATCCATTTAAGTGCTACTAGTGTTGGGTAAATTTTTGACATTGATCTGACAGGTGATTTGGTTGTACTATTTATCCATCTCTTTACCTCTTGTTGCCTAGTGCTACACAACGCTAATGACAAATAATGCTTAGTTCAGTTCTAGATTGTGGCTCAAGGGATGATTATATTAAAACTTAAATGTATTAAAATATGTAATTTATTGTGCTTGTGGAATTATTCTCTTTGCCCTTGATTTACTTAGGGGACACTAACAAAATCAACAATTTATTATACTCATCAATGTAGAGTTCTAATATATTCTTTTCATGTCTTCTTATTTCAAATGAATATATATTTGAATTTTATGACGATTGTATGTGTCTTTGGTTGTTTTATTCTGCAGGAGTGTAATATATTTGTGTTACTTATCAGAAAAAGAGTGCAATATATTTATATTATTGCCAAAGTGGAGCTCACTCGAACGTAGGGCCATCAATGCATTTCAATCTTTTTTTAACACGTTAGAAAGTGAAAATTGGACCAATTTTACTCTTCTGCTATGCACTTCTTTATATATTTTGCAGAGACAACAGGAACTTGAAACCAGCTAGGGATCCACTTGAAATGGAAGCAATTATTTTGATAAAAGGAATAATGTTGTAAACTAAAAATGATGGACGGAAACATTTTTTATAAGCATTAATTTTTTTGAATAGAAAGTTTATATCTTTTGATAGCAATGGTGTCCACACCGACTTGCTTGCACTTCGACTATTCCATATGGTACTTGCTACCTCCCACTAGCAAAGCTATTGGGTATACATTTGCTTTTCTCAATATTAGTTGATTTATTTGATTGCATAAAGAACCTTATGAGTTATGAGCAAAAGTGGGTGTGTTTCCACCTCTAATAGCTAATTGGATGACTAGTATTAATAATTCTTTGAAGTTCATTTAGCTATGGAGCTGCATCTCTTGTGGCACAATAGGAATCAGCTTAAATCTTGATAAGTAGGTGGTGCATATTTTTGTAAGTGCCAGCGAATTAATTCATTGATGATAACCGCCTCACATTTCCCTAATATGTTGTCTATAATGACTTTCCAGGTTTGGGCAAGAATATGGTCTGTTCTGGCTACTCATTTTATTTTTGCTGGGAGCCATCCTGAAGAAAAAGTTGCTATGTATGCCATAGATTCTCTTCGGCAACTTGGTATGAAGTATTTGGAGCGCGCTGAACTTGCCAATTTTACCTTCCAGAATGATATTTTAAAACCGTTTGTCGTTCTTATGAGAAGCAGTCGAAGTGAAACTATAAGGAGACTTATTGTGGATTGCATTGTGCAAGTATGTGTGCTTCATTTCTTTTTCCTTAGTTTCTTGGCTTACTTTTGTTTAAAAATATACTAATTTCTACTTCGTAGCAGATGATAAAGTCAAAGGTAGGAAGTATTAAGTCTGGTTGGCGAAGTGTGTTCATGATATTCACAGCTTCTGCAGATGATGATCTAGAGCCAATTGTTGAAAGTGCTTTTGAGAATGTTGAGCAGGGTATGGATCGGTTCGTTCTATTTTAAAATTTCTTCTGTATGTTTCTCACTTTTCAGATTCCTTTATGGAAGATTTATTTGTAGTCTGAACATTGAAATAATCTTGCAGTTATATTGGAGCACTTTGATCAAGTAGTTGGAGATTGCTTCATGGACTGTGTCAATTGCTTGATCAGATTTGCAAATAACAAGACCTCTCACAGAATCAGCTTGAAAGCAATTGCACTACTTCGCATTTGCGAGGATCGTCTTGCAGAGGTTTGTCACCCGGACTTCCACCTACTTGTCAATTCCATTTTCTTCGTTATTTTGTCTTCAATTTATCGTTATAAGTATGTAAATATGGTTTATGACAACTGATTTTCCACGTAACGGGACCCAAGATAATTGTGAAAATTAACCTTAAATTTGAAAATGTTGTAAGAATCACTATAATGGAGTATCTCAGAAAGACTAGCTATTTTAAAATCAATAAAATATATCTAATTATGATAAATGGATACATGCGATATTTTTGATAACTCTTTTCAATTGTAATATGTAGATATCTTCTCTTATTTTAGATAACCATCCACATGCTTGCGATTTAACGCTCAGTTGAGTTTTCAACACTCTGTTATTCCCTATAGAAGTTGCATAAGTTTATGCTGATCTTACTCGGTGTGGAAATGAATTTCAGGGCCTTATACCCGGTGGTGCTTTGAAGCCCGTTGACACCAGTGAAGATGTGACTTGTGATGTCACAGAGCATTTTTGGTTCCCAATGCTAGCTGGTCTATCTGATCTGACCTCTGATCCTAGACCAGAGGTTAGAAACTGTGCACTTGAGGTTCTATTCGATTTGCTGAACGAGAGAGGTGGCAAATTTTCATCCACGTTTTGGGAGAACATTTTCCACCGCGTGCTATTTCCCATTTTTGATCATGTAAGACAGGCTGGAAAAGAAAATCTGAGCTCTACTGTTGAATGGCCGCGTGAAAGTAGCATTCATTCACTCCAACTTCTGTGCAACCTGTTCAACACTTTTTACAAGGTATGATAATTGGTTGCTAAGGAATGGGTATATTACTATCATGTTTATTAGCTGCAACTTCTGAAGGCCTATGTTGCGCGGACTCTCCAAAATGCTGCCGCACCCGTGTCTGATCCTCCAAAAATGCACTACTTTTGGAGTCTCCGTCACGCACCCGGCGACATTTTCGGAGAGTCCGAGAAACATAGCTGAAGGCTAGATTCTCCTAAATTGTTACATACAAAGTGGTCAAGTCCAATATCTGACCGTCTGAATGAGTAATTATTTGCGAAATGACTTGGGTATGTGTTACTGAAATGTATGATTGGCATCTTCTAACTCGTTTCTTATCTCCCAGATCGTACTGTTTCCCCTGTTATGTCTGTGTTGTTTTGTCTCTTCCCAGTATGCTTTAGCATGATATCTAATACCTTTCGACTATTGTAACCATGCACTTGCATCATATCCTTTGTCCAGCATTCTCCTATTTAGATGTTTGCTTCATTGTGTAATCAATTATTTGTATCACTTGATAAGCATGTTACCCGATTAACCAACATCTAGCTTAGTTACATTTGCAACTTTACTAGGCTTTACAGGTGTGCCAATTGATCTATAAAACAAAACTAATGTGTCAATCCAAGTACTTTGTACCCATTTGGTGGACCTCAACCTTTGCAAACATAGATTGCTTGTAAACTCGCCCTTCTTACGCCCCTTTCCCGAGGAAATGTTGTCTTTAATTTTGTGCGCCATATGTAGCTTACCTTAAGTTGCTTACTTATTGAAGTGTTGGTTGAATATGCTTAAGTTTCTGATCAAAGGAAACAACATAATTTAATTTTGTACATCTGCCACAATTTCCTGCCATCCAAATAGAATATCATGGATTGCTTTGGAATAGTATTAGGAGAACTGTTGAAGATGAATTTGAACAAGAAAAGGTTAAGCTTTTCTCTTTTGTTGACCACGATAAATAGTGCCATGAGCTGTAACTTGGAAAAGAGTGCTGCTTGCGCAATGACTACTAATGAAATATTCATGCTACTACAGCCAAATTCACCTTCTCTCAAGATCAAGGTTGTGCTAGCAGCATGTTCCATTTGTGATGCTTTTGCTTAGCTCCAAAAGCTACTAATTTGCTTTTAATCATTTCAGTTTCTTCAAGCTTACTTCGCTCTTGTTGTTACCTTCTCAAAAAAAAAAAAAAAACAAGGCTTACTTCTCTCTCGTAATTGCTTGAGAAAGTTAGAATGTCTAGAGACATACATGTTCCTATTTGACTTTGGGCAAATTTGCGGTCTCATTTCTTACGGGAATTCACCTTCAATTATAAATGGCATGTGCATAGTTGGACTTTAATGGAGGAGGTTCCACTTCGCTGGTTTTACGGTTTATAAAGAATCATTTGCTTTTTATCAAAAACAAGTTTCTATTGCACATCCCGTCAAACTCAAGGTGGTCTAACAACTTCAGTTTGCAAATAAAAAATAGAAATTCAAGTTGAGTATGTTGGAAAAAATTACTGTTGAAGGAACAGTAGTTTGGATAGTATTATTGAAATAGTATTGCCAGAACAAAATTGACTTGGTGTTGCCAGAAGACTAAGCCGTGGCGCTACCATAAAATCATGAGATATGACCAAACTTGAAGACAATGTATGATGATATGACGCTAGCTTGGCCATGATAGTTTCTTTTCTGCACAAGGACATGACACTAATGGGGATGAAGTGGTTGTTGACTCAAAAGGTCAGCTGACGTGGGCTTCTAACTGGAGCAATGTAGACTACTGACTTGACCTGTCAACTGACTTATATTGCTAATGTGATATGTTGGTTGATTGACTTGTGGGTCAAATGAGGTGGGAGGGTAACATTAGCCCTTGACAATTCATGTTGCATGAGGCACGTAGAATAAACCACGGAAAAAGATGTTGGAAAACATGGTAGGAAATGGACCAGAATAGTAATGTTATATAAAGAGAGAAAAAACTTTGGTTGGGCGACGATGTAAAGCCTCCTCCAGTAAGCGAACGTTAATTGGGTCTCTACAAAGATCATTGAAACTTAGATACCATGTGAAAAGCAAAGAGAGGAGAGAAAATCTCTGCATACAAGAGAGCTCCTTATACAGAAGTTGAGTTACATGAATATGGAAAGTTTCCTAGTTTGTTGGAAATTTCACTTATTAGACATGATCATTAGGAACATTTGACAAAATATTGTAGTGGTTCTGTTGAATTCCAATAACACGCAAATTGGACCTCTTTGGGAAAAGAAGAAACACACAGAAATTAGCAGTAAAAACAACTCAGAATAAGTGATTGTTGAAAAGATTTTGTCTACAAATGTTTTCAAAGTACAGGTAAGTGGGATTTACTTTTCTAATGAACTGTAAGATGCTCTATCTTGAAGGCAAATGTAACATAACTTCAATATTTTCTCTAAAAGCATCACATCTCATATTCAACAACAATCCCAAGCAAGTTGGGGTCGGCTATAATCCTTACTACTGATGTTTCTCCATTTACATTCATCTAAGTCCTTAAAAAAATAAAACAAAATGTACTAGAAGTTCTCTATAATTTTTACTAGCATATAAATGTCTGACGGGACTAGAACAGTGTTATCAAAAACAAAAAGCGCAAAAAAAATCTAAGGTCTGTTGGGGCTTTAAGCGCAAAGTGCAAATAAATTATGGGCTTTAATGAAGAAAGACGCAAATGGAGAGAAACTACAAATATGTATGTGTAGTCCAAGGCTAATATCTATAAGCATGAATACCAAATATATGGACAAAGAAATTGAAGAAATTTTATAATAAAGTGAAATATCAATTATTTAGTATTGCCTCTTTAGGATTACGCTCATTGGCAAGGAAAAGTATACCTTAGAGCCTTGATGACAGTATTGAAGCGCCCGCTAAGCGAGGTGAAGCGCTCAACATGTTTTGAGCCTCGCTTCAGGGCTTAAGCGCGCTTTAAGCGCGCCTTTGATAACACTGGACTAGAAGGCTCCTTGAAAACATTGGACCTAGAGTGATGTACTCTAAAATTTAATCCAACTAATTGGTATCGCCTATATGAATTTTTTCTCCCTTTGTGCTCCATTTTACGTCTGTATTTTTCAAGAGATTGTTGGTTTTTTGAGACAAATTTCCTTCCATGTATTTTTAGATCTATCTCGTCACCTTCAATAACCATAATTTGGCGGGACTGAATGGAGGTAAACTTAGGACATGATATATGTTATGGACTCATTTGTGGGACGTGTCTATGCTAGGCGCAATAAGTGAATTCAGTACTTCAATAGACTCAAGGTGGGATGTGTCTATGCTAGGCGCAATAAGTGAATTCAGTACTTCAATAGACTCAAGGTGGGATGTGTCTATGCATAGACTCAAGTCTCTTATTTTAGTTGTTATTTATTTTCTGTTTAATTATCTTCTAGAATAGGCTTCTCTACGTATTTATGCTTTTAAGAAGCCTAAATTATAGGTTTCCTATTCTTGTACTAAGTCTAGTCCTATTTAACGGAAACAAAAAGAATAAAACCCTAAGCCACCTTTTATCAGAAAAACTACGAGGATTAGAGTTCCCCTAACGAGCTCTAAGGTTTCAAACTCCCTTCCACTAGTTTGATTGTTTATTCACAATAGGTAGATCAAGGAATCGAAATAAGGAAAAGGGAAAGTCATTGAATTGAATTTTCCAGTTAATCGCCCTATGACATGATCTATACAGTTATAGCGGGACCTTAACAAATTGGTACCAGAACCAAACACGATGGGCGATTCTAGCAAGAACGAAGAATTGAAATTTTTACTACAAGAGGCACAAGTTGTGAATGACACTAGGGTTGCGGAAGTGGAGAGAAGGTTGGGTAGCCAGATGCAACAATTATCGCTTCAATTGGAGGAGTTGATTTCTGGACTGAATCGTAGCACTAATAAGGACGTTGATGGAACTGCTAGCAACCACAATTCATTGGGACAAACTCAACCGAAGCAAACTAATTTTCAGCCACTTACCAGAATGGGGTGGTTCCCAGATATACCAAACTGGATTTTCCTTCTTCTGATGGTTCTACAGATTCATTAATTTGGCTGCATCGATGCGAGAAGTTTTTCTCTAATAAGCATACACATGAGGAAGACAAGATGGCATTAGCTACATTCCATATGCTAGGTAAGGCACAATTATGGTACCATCAGCTAGAGATTGAGAATCCTTCCATGATTTTGGTAGAATTGAAGGATTGTTGCACTCTCCGTTTCAGACCACCCGCCCGAAGCAATCCCCTGGGAGAGCTGGTCAACTTGAAACAAACAGACTCAGTTGATGAATACTGATGACTGTTCCAGGAACGCTTGGCACGAGCAAGCAAGGATGTTCGCATTGATCAACAAGTAAGCTTGTTCACTGTTGGGTTGGCTGATTACGTCCGGCAAGATGTGGAACCACAGGACCCACCAGATTTGTCTCATGCTATGAATTTAGCTAGGGCATTTGAAAAGAAACAAATAATGTTGAAGGAAGTGGGGCTTGGCAGAGCAATAAGAACAATTTTTCTCCCAACATGGCAACTTCTGCACCTCCACTTTCGACGGCAGAATTGCATTAGGGGGAAATAAAGAAGCAAAATCAGTAAGTTCATCAACCCCTTTCATAAAAAATTATCCAGAGCAAAATGACAGAACGAAGGGCAAAGGGCTTATGCTATAATTGTGACGACCCTTACACGGTTGGGCATCAATATAAGAAACTTTTTTGGCTGGAGTTGGCGGATTCCGGAAACTACCGCTGAAGTTAAGTCCGAACCTGCTATTTCTTTGCATGCCATTATAGGTAAAAAGAAAAAAATCCAAACACCATACAGGTAAGGGCCGTTATACGAAAGCAATCACCGGTGGGTTTGGTAGATTCTGGAAGTGCACTTAACTTTATCAGTTTAACAACTACCCAACGCTTAAACATACATCCTCAATTTCAGTCAAGGGTTACTGTTTCAGTTGCTAATGATGATAAGGTTCAAAGCAAAGGAATGTGCCAAACAATATCATTTTCCATTAATAATACTGTTTTTATTGCTGACTTCACTATTATTCCTTTGCCTGACTTTGATATGGTGCTAGGTGTTAAATGGTTACGAACCTTGGGGCCAATCCTTTGGGACTTCGCTACACTCACCATGAGTTTTGTTTTAAATGACGATCAAATTGTCTTGCGAGGTCACCAACCTTGCACCATTTATCAACTCCATTTACTTCAAGATTCAGACGAGTTTTGCTGCAAATTGGAGGAATTGTTCGCTGAATTTGCTGATTTATTTCACGAACCTTCAGGGCTGCCCCCTTTATGAAATTGTGATCGCTGAATCTCTTTGGAACCTGGAACTGGACCAGTGGTTGTGCGACCCTATCGTTATCCACATTTCCAGAAGGATGAGATTGAAAGACAATGCAATAAACAACAAGGGATCGTTTGGCCTAGTAGATCACCGTTTTCATCACCAGTTTTACTGGTCAAGAAGCATGATGGTACTTGGCGATTTTGTGTCGATTATCAGGAGCTTAATGCCAAAACTATCAAGGACAAGTTCCCTATTCCTGTGGTGGAGGAACTATTAGAGGAATTGTATGGATCCAAGTACTTCGTAAAGCTGGATCTAAAATCTGGTTATCATCAAGTTCGTATGAATCCACCAGATATTGATAAATCAGCTTTTCGCACACATCATGAGCATTTTGAATTTCTTGTCTTGCCTCTTGGATTGTCCAATGCTCCTTCAAGGTTCCAAGCACTCGTGAACTGTTGAACGATGTCTTCACCTATGCAAGTTTGTGTTGGTTTTCTTCGACGATATTTTAATCTATAGCAAGACATGAGAGGATCATTTGTATCATTTGCGTGTGGTTTTGACTTAATACGTGCCCATCATCTCTATCTGAAACAATCAAAGTGCTCCTTTGGTGAAACCCAAGTAGCATATCTTGGTCATGTGATTTCTGCAACAGATGTGTCAGTAGATGTAAGCAAAATACAAGCAATTACAGACTGGCCTCAACCACAATCAATTACTTCTTTGAGGGGATTTTGGGTTTAACTGGATACTACCGCTGATTTATAAGGGATTATGTGTTATTGGCAGCACAATTGACATGCATGCTTAAATGGAACTCTTTCCACCGGAGTGACGAGGCACTGACTCCTTGCACTGAATTAAAAAAAGCACTTGTTGCTACCCCTCTATTGCAATTGCCGAATTTTGAGGAAAACTTTATTGTGGAGTGCGATGCTTCTGGTGGAGGTATTGGGGTTGTTCTTCAACAAAACAACCATCCAATTGCTTTTTTCAACCGATAGTTGGCGGAGCGCCACCACAAATTAGTGGCCTACGAGCGAGAATTGATTGGGTTAGCCACGACTGTACAACATTGGCATCCATACCTCTGGGGGAGAGCCTTTCTTATACATATTGACCACTATATTCTGAAGTATTTGCTTGAACAACAGATTAACACTACCTCCCAACAACACTGGATTACGAAACTTATGGGATTTGATTTTGTGTGGAATACCGTGCTGGCCATTTGAACAAGGCTGTTGATGTCTTGTGTAGGCGCTCAGCTGAAAGGGAGGTTTTGTATGCCATCAGCCAACCTCGCTCCTTGTTATTAGATGTTATTCGCGAAGAAGTTCAAAAATAGTGAATCATTACAAAGAGATGGACAATGTTTGGTTTGTTCATGATGCTCTCATTCTTTATTAAGGTCGACTTTATTTGCTACCTTCTTCTCCCTTAATTGCAATGATCTTGTCTGGTTATCATGATTGTGCACATGAAAGGGTTCAGAAGACTTCAGAACGAGTGCACAATGTTTTTTATTGGAAAGCTTTGAAGTCCAACATTGCTGAATATGTGGCAGCTTGTCCGATTTGGCAACGCCACAAGAGTGAAAATCTAAGTCTAACCGGGTTGCTTCAGCCCTTGACACTTCCTTCGCAGATTTGGGCTGATATCTCCATGGACTTCATTGATGGGCTACCTAAGGTTTGGGGGAAAACGATTTTGTTTGTGGTGGTGGATCGGTTTTCAAAATATGCCCATTTCATCCCTATGGCACATCCTTGTAAGTGGCACATACTTTTTTTTAAAAATATTGTGCATTTACATGGGTTGCCAGAATCTATTACTAGTGATAGGGATGTAGTTTTCACCCGTCACTTTTGGAGGAAACTTTTTCGTTTGTGCGGGACTAAGCTTGCATTCTCTTCATCTTATCATCCTCAATCAGATGGCCAAACGAAGGTTGTCAACCACACTATTGAAATGTACTTGCGGTGTCTTGTGGGTGATCGTCCTCAACATTGGGTTGATTGCAGTGTTATCAAAAGCGAAAGCGCAAAAAAGCTCTAAGGTTTGTTGGGGCTTTAAGTACAAAGCGTAAATAAAGCATGGGCTTTAATGAAGAAAGGCGCAAATAGAGAAAAACTACAAATTTGTATGTGTAGCCCAAGACTAATATCTATAAGCATGAATACCAAATATATGGACAAAGAAATTGAAGAAAATTTATGATAAAGTGAAATATCAATTGTTTAGTGTCACCTCTTCAGGATTACGCTCATTGGCGAGGAAAAGTATGCCTTAGAGCCTTGATGACAACACTGAAGCGCCCACTAAGTGAAGCGAAGCGCTCAATATGTTTTGAACCTCGCTTCAGGGTTTAAGCACGCTTTAAACGCGCCTTTGATAACACTCCTTGAATGGATTCTTTGGGCAGAATATTGCTGCAATACTTCTTTTCATACAACTCTTCAAATTTCGCCATTCAAGGTCATCTATGGCCTCGAACCGCCAAGATTATCGTCTTATATACCTAGTAGCCTCAGTTGCATCCAAACCAGCCCACTGAACCGAAACTTCCCATGTTCCACAGTTAAGGCTAGCACGCAAAACGAAACCTGGGGTTGGCACAACCCGACCATCAGTTGTAGGAGGTAATGCTGGTGTAGACACATGTGCTGCATCTTTCAAAGGCTTAAAAAGAGAAACATGAAAAACATTATGAAGCTTAGAATTTGCGAGCAACTTTAACTCATAAGCAACAATCCCAATGCGTTTCAAAATTGGAAATGGCCCATAAAACTTTGGAGAAAGTTTGTGGTGAAGCTGACCAGCAAGAGAACGTTATCTATAAGGCTACAAACGAAGCCAAACCAATGCTCCCGGTGCATATTTCACCTCTCGGTACCCTTTATCATAATACTCTTTCATTCGAGATTGAGCCTGCTGTAATCGGGTCTTAATTTCTGCCAAAACCACATCTCGGTCAAGCAAGGCTTGATCAATTGCCTCTACTCAAGCAGACCTAGGGAATGTGTAGACTGGTTTCGGCAAGTTTATCCTGAATTTGCGCTTGAGGACATGCTCTTTCTTCCACTGGAGGGTGATATTATGGACTCATTTGTGAGACGTGTCTATGCTAGACACAATAAGTAAATTCAATATTTCAATAGGCTTAGGTCTCTTATTTTAGTTATTTATTTTCTGTTTAATTATTTTCTAGAATAGGTTTTTCTACGTACTTCTGTTTTTAAGAAGTATAAATTATAAGTTTCCTACTCTTGTAATAAGTTATAAGTCAAGTCCTATTTAACAGAAACTAAAGGAATAAAACCCTAAGCCACCTTTTATCAAGAAACTACAAAGGATTGGAGTTCTCCCGAACGAGCTCTAAGGTTTCAAACTCCCTTCGACGAGTTTGATTGTTTATTCACAATAGGTAGATTAAGGAATCGAAATAAGGAAAAAAGGCCAGTTAATCACCCTATGACACGATCTATATCGCGGGACCTTAACATTATACCAACTCAAGCAACATTTGTCATTATTTCCTCAATGTGTGCTACTTGCGCCTTCTGCCGAATGTGGTCATTTTTAATCTTGTCAAATCTTGTATGACCACACATCTACCTTAGCATTCGCATCTCCGACAGTTCATCTTGTGGATATGTTGGACTTTAGAGGCCCAACGTTCACTCCTGTATAACATTGCTGGTTTTATAACTTTTCTATAGAACTTGCCGTTCAGTTTAGTGGAGCTCTCAATTGTTGCCTCTGACTCTGCTGTATGTTGCAGTTCATACCAAATATTGGAATTTGATTAGGTGTCTCATGTTGAAAGTATACTGTGACGTGTATTGTGCATACAAATCCTCTGTTATTTATGTTGCAGTTCATTCCCTATAGTGAAATTTGTTTAGGAGTCTCACGTTTAGGTGTACTGCTGTGTGTTGTGTATACAGATCATCTGTAATTTATTTACATTCTGTGGTCTTATTTTAAGATATACAACAATGTAACTAACATTTCGATTTACTAGAAGCCTACAACAGCAGATTATGTTTCATGTTAGGCAGCAGACTGGTTTTTGGTTCTTTTTCCACAATTCAATGTATGATATAAATTTTTTATGCCCTTTTCTTTTATGAGGAAGAACTGTGGAATTGATCATGTGATTTTCTTTACTAAAGCATGCTATCTCTATTTTCTGACTTTTGAAATTTGAGCATTTTCTTGTAGAATGTGTGTTTCATGCTTCCCCCACTGCTGGGTTTGCTGTTAGATTGTGCCCAAAAAAGTGATCAGTCTGTAGTTGCCATCTCTCTTGGTGCATTAGTGCATCTTATTGAAGTTGGTGGACACCAATTTAGTTACAATGATTGGGATACCTTGCTGGAAAGCATCAGGTGCAATTCCACTTTTATTAAGTTGTCTGATCTTTCTTTATTCTTTCTGGTTGGCTATTTTGTGCTTATGATATAGTTGGTCTATTGTATGTACCAGAAATGCTTCATATGCAACGCAACCCCTTGAACTTCTCAATGATTTGGGTTTTGAGAACTCAAAGCATCATACAGTGTTGGTAAGAAATCTATAGATCATAACTGCTGATAATGAATCCCCAACTTTTGCTAATATTGAGTCATTGGATAATATCAGCATAACATTGCTGAAAATGGAAATGGTGGTGGCCATTCATCAGACTTGCTGGACGACAATCATGGAACGGACTGCCCTGCTGATTTGAATAAAACAGGAGGTTGCCACTGAGAAAATTATCCATTTTTATTGTTTCCTAATGGAATTATATTGCAAATTAAAGAGAAATGTCTTTATAGGTATGCCCTCACCTTCTGGGAGATTAGAGAAGCCTACTGTTCCAGAAGGTCTTGAGCGTAGTCAAACAATAGGACAGAAAATTATGGGAAATATGATGGACAACCGCTTCATCAGAAGTTTCACCTCTAAACCAAAGATTCAGGTGTCTGATAATTTACCACCTTCACCATCAAAGGTATTGCGTCATTTTGGGCTAATTTGCTGTCCTCACTGTTGTATGTAAATTGGAAATGTTTAAGAAAAAAGTTTATTTGTCAAAATCCAGTGAACAATGGAGCCCACGAGGTTTTTCTTAATAAAATTCTCAAATTAGAAATCCCTTTCTTATGAACTTAACAACATATTAAGTACATAATTCAGGTTTTCGTTGGTCACTATGTTAATGCACATGTATGCAGACCTGTCTCTGTTAACACGAAGCTCACATGCGATACCAATATGATGTGTTATGTGATGGTTAATAGTGAGATTTTCTGTAAATCTGCAAATAAGTTGTCATTTACTCACTAATATACTCTTATAATACAAAGGGCTATTGTTCCGTTTACTGCATTAATCAAGATTGTTTTCTCTAGTCAAACTACGATATTCAGTTAGGAGAATTCTTAACAGTATATGTTATATTGATATCCTTTCTTATCAAAAAGAGGATGATTCTAATGTTTCAAGAAGTATCCTGCCAAAGGTGTTTTGTTTTTCTTTTCTCACATTTTCTAAAGGGAATACTTCCAATGGATGTCTTATTTGATATCCTTTCTTGTATCTTCAACATTCCAAGAAAGTATTGTAACGGGTGAATATGTTTGTTACATTTGTTATTGCAATGCAATAGTAACTTTTTTGCTTACCTAATTTACACTTCGATTGGGTATATCATTTTCTGTTATTTTGATTTGTTTCTGCTGTTTGCTACTCTATCTGATGTATAGTTATTACCTGATGATACGGAGCCCGAGGCAAGAGATGAGGATGAAAGTTCAATGTTGGCTACTATTAGGAGCAAATGCATCACACAGTTGCTACTTCTCAGCGCTATTGATAGCATTCAGGTATTGCTCATGCTAGTATAGATTGTCTTTCCAGTGCTAGTATAGAAATCATTGGAGCTGTTGCAAATTGCAATATCTTCTGGTATTGATAAAATATATGTTTTGATGCTTAGTTGACAACAATCTGGTAAAACAATCCTCTCTTTACCAGTCATCGACTACCCTTATTTTGTTCCCTGTCAGATTACAATTATATGGCTCAGAGAACTTCAAGTGCCATTTCTGTATTATAGTCTTATAGAGGTGACAAAGGTCTTGCTTGATTCAAATTTGTAGTTTCCACGTTCGTTGTCAAACATTGCAGTTTCCATATTTAAATTTACCCTCAATGTGTAATGGTACCTCATTTGTAAGACAGCTCTTTTAGGTATTTTTATGAGCACATACATATTGATTTGCTGTTTTACTATTTTTTTGTTGGAAATCTCACCACTTTTGAGGATAAAATTTTCGGGAAATCAATAAAGCTAAGGGGTGGAATTTCTTTTTGAAGTATAATCATTCAATGTTTTCTAATTCCCCCCAAAATGAAAAAATGTGCCAAATATTGCATCGAATATGGTTTTTCTTCTTTCCCAATATATGGCACCATAGAGGGTTGTGTGCAATAGAAACTATTGAAGAAAATGAGAGAAGAAATCATCTCTGAATCGAATGATCCTTAAATCTTGATGAGTGAAAAATGGCAATACCTAAATGGAAATGATCTCATACTATTTACATGGATCCTTCACTTGGCTTGAAATGCCTTCATTGAATGGGTGCGGGCACTGATTCTTCAGAATTGGCTATTATTTAGCAAAAAGCTGCACCTGTAGATTTATAATACATAAATAAAACTTTTAGATTTCTATTTTTTCATTTAGAAAATAACCAAACTCGTATAGAACAGCTAAATTTCCGTCGTGTATTATATTCGGGGATTGACATTTGGAATGATGAAAGAGCATTGGTTCAACTTTAAATTATATTATAGATACAAAAGTTGTGCAATATTTCCGTCCGTCCAGCTGGCTTGTCCTAACCTTGCCCCATTTTGCATGGCAATAGCTGATTGTATATGGGATTTAAAGGCTTTCTAATTATATATGTTTTTGGATTTTGCCCTTATTTTCCCCTGAAGAATGATTAAATTACAATTCCCTATTATAAGGGTGAAATTGGAATTAGTTATTTGTATATGGAAAGTTGTTATAGTTTGTTAATCACTCACTAGGACTTTGATTTATCTTCTGGTTGCAATGTATCATTTAAGTCATTAACTGAATAAACTGATTCAGACAAGACATTTTATATTTAAAAAATCTGGTAAGTCATAATTTTTGAATTTTTAATTACAAGTTAGGTGCAACACATGTCTTTTGGTAGCAATCAATTTAGATAATGGAAGGAACAAGAAACTTAAAAGCATTCACAACTTAAAAGAGTTTTGAACAGATTGACTACTTAAGAGTTTTGACAGACATGCATAGGAAGACCACTTGTAAACCTGCTATGATCTTGCCTATTATATGATGTGAGAACTGTGTGAATATACTGCATCCTAAACTTGATGGATTGTCTTCTTGGCAGCTGTAGCTATTACCTATAGTTTGTTTTGGAGTGGCAGTCTTTTTGTTTTTCATCGGAGTGGGACTCTCTGGATTTCAGATTTCAGTTCCATGAGCCACTTTAACCATAAAGCAAACTTTGTAGTGCATTTGTGAAAATATTTTTGTGCTCTTATTTCTCCTATTTGATGTGTTTCAAACATGCAGAAGAAATACTGGAACAAGTTGAAGCCATTACACAAGATAACTATAATGGACATTTTGTTCTCTGTGTTAGAGTTTGCTGCATCATATAATTCTTATTCCAATCTCAGATTGCGGATGCGCCAAATACCTGCTGAAAGGTTGGCATCAGTTCCTATGTTATTTCCACAAATTCTTGTTCTCCTCCCGTTAAACCTATATTTCTCAAATTGCTAGCATCTTGTGTGTTGATTTAGCTAATTGTTGGACAGGCCACCATTTAATCTTCTCCGGCAGGAATTAGCAGGGACTTCCATCTATCTTGATATCTTACAAAAGACAACAGATGGGATTAATTCTATAAGGGAAGAATCAACTGAGACCACAGTTGCTCAGAAGGGAAATAGTTTCATGAATAATGATGCAGCTCCTAACGATAAGTTTCAACAGTCGGGATCAATTGAAGAAGATAAGTTTCAACAAATTGCAGAAGAGAAGCTGGTGTTATTTTGTGGACAGGTTCTGAGGGAGGCATCTGACTTCCAGTCCTGCACGGCGGAGAGTGCTAATATGGATGTTCATCGAGTTCTGGAATTGCGTTCTCCGATCATTGTTAAGGTAGGGAGTGCACGATTTCTTGAAATTTCTAGTTTTGTCTTTATTGTCATTTAACTGCTTTCAATAAATTTTTGCAGTAATATTTAGTAGCTCACTTATAGTAAACCACTTTTTTTCCCTTTGTAAGTTGTAAAGATACATAACTATTGATACATAATTGAACAAATGGAAGTGTCCTTTATAGTATTTTAAGCTTTTAGATGAGGTGGTCACACAATTTAACGTGTTAGCAGAGCAGAGAGGTTTAGGGTTCAAGTCCTATTGCCACCACCATTAACAAAGAGTATTTCTGCACGCTTGGTCGAATAAAAAGAGTTAGGCTTTCACATGAGGGTGTGTGTTAAGAAATAATTAAATAAGTGGAAGTGTCCCCGCTCTAATAGTTTACGCTTTTGGATGATGAAGTCAAGTCACACGATTCAACAAGAAACGCGTTTTATGATTTTGCAATATATGGTTACGTTGGTAGTGCCACAACCGAGATAGAGGTTTAGAATTATTTCTCAGCCAACAAGCTCTAATTTATGATGTACAACTCTGAGATCCTTGCTAGGGTATCTACTCATCAGTTAATCCAAACTTGGAAGATGCTGCTTCTCATACCAAAGTTGAATGTTTTGCTCACATTACCAATTATGTTAACCCAATTGACCATCAGTCTTTGTCAGCGTCATTTCCTTTATTGTTAAGATATTATAACCTTGAAATAATTGTGGTTTCTAATGGTACTTGTTTCCTTTTGGACATATTTCTCATTTTTTCTAACAGAAAAATGTTGTGTTGGAAAAATAGAGCCCTGTTCCTCACTTCCTATCAAAATCATTGAAACTCTCATTTTGAAGATTTTATTTCATTCTGAATTTCTTTTCTCCTACTGACGTAATTATTGTTTTAAAATCATGAGGTACTGATGCATTGATGGTACTTCTTGGTTTGTGCTGGATTGTCGCTCTTCTGAGTTCCGCCATACATTAAATTTATGTTTGCTTCTCTGGAGTTTTGGAATTCATACAATTGGATTCTGATTTCAGTAGTGGTTTCTTGATTTCTCATGCATCATCTTATTCTAATTGTCTTTCAGGTGCTGAAGGGTATGTGCTTTATGAACAGCCAAATATTCAGGAGTCACCTTAGAGAGTTCTATCCTTTGATTACTAAACTTGTATGCTGTGATCAGGTAATCTCATCCCTAAAATGTTAATATACGAAAGAAGTAAATTAATTTCTAAATATTAGCTCTGACTTAAGAAGTGCATTCTGCAATGGCACACATTGATTGTAATGTAACCCTTTGTGCTTTAGTTTATTGCAAAGGATCAACCTACTCCTGTTCAAGTTAAATTTTATCATATAGAAATAGAACTTGTAGCAATGAATTTATTACTCCCCATCGCAAGTAATGTGACTCTTTCTGTTTTGGTTTATTGGAGAAGATCCACCTCCTGCTTCTGAAGATAAATTGGATTATATAGAACTAAAATTTATAGCAATGAATTTCTTTGTTTTCAACCATGATTTCCATTGAACATCATACCTTTTTCTGTAACGCCTTAGACAAAAGACAAGAGAGATGCTGCGTATATAAGGAAGCAAAGCCTTAAGACCCTAGTTTCACGTTTTAAAGCCATGCAA